>MU714529.1:335330-372656 GCA_026770625.1 Nicotiana glauca
GAAACGTGGGATATATGGATACCTATAATTAAGGAGTAAAAACAGCCCATTAATTAGACCCTTAATTAAGTATGGTATAGGATTGGTAATTTGGTATACTAAGTGTAATTTACTCAAACCTTAAACATATAGGGTAAAAAGGTTTCCTATGTGGTATAGGAATGTAAAAATTCCAAAATATAATCTGTCAACACTTGGGCTGGTTAGATTGGGCGTAGACTTATATGAACAGACCAAGTTAACTCAACTAATCGTTTGGGACATTTGTATCTATACCCGTTTTTTGTGTCACATTTTTAACCTTACCCGCTTTGCAAAAAAAATTACAAGCGTACCCGCTTTTTCGCATAACTTCAGTATACGGGGATAAAGTAGCAAAGGCAATCACACAAAACTTAAGCATTTTAGTAGCCAGGCCTGAAGTTCAGCTCTAGAGCTGAAGCTTTTGTTTTGTAACTTGCGAACTTCAGCTCTAGAGCTGAAGTTTTATTTTATAAGTTTTTGTTTAGTAACCGGGAAACTTTAGCTCTAGAGCTGAAGTTTGCAAGTTATAAAATAAAAACTTCAGCTCTAGAGCTAAAGTTTTTCTTTTGTACTGGAAAACTTCAGCTCTAGAGCTGAAGTTTTTTGTCTTTGTAACTGGAAAACTTCAGCTCTAGAACTGAAGTTTCTATGTTGTAACTGGAAAACTTAAGCTCTACAATTTTTTCCCACAAATGCTAACAGTCTCATTAATTGAGTCGCCCTCAGTCAAGAATCCTGACTTATATTAAATCTTCAGTGAACTATGACAAGATGTTTAACATCCTGACTTTTTATAACTGCTACTAGTTAATATTAGTGTCGTTGCCCTTTAGTATCAAAAATAATGTGTCGTAGGGGACTAAGCAGTGACCTCCAGATTAAATCATTAATGAAACAATGGAAGATTTGAAATTCAATTGTACAGTTGCTTTAGCAGCACAAGAAGAAGAAGAAGAAGAAGAAGAAGAAGAAGAAGAAGAAGAAGAAGAAGAAGTAGTAGTTTTTTAAAAAGTGGGTACGAGTGCAAACAGAAAAATAAAGCGGCTATAAGTTAAAAAGGGGCGCCCTGTGCAATTTTTAGTAATCGTTTTGGTCAAATTGGGCTACCACTTGTCAAAGCAAATAAAGATGAGTTTTTTTGGGTATGTTTGCAGATATAACCATTATTAAGGAAAAAATATAGTTCAGAATGGTAATTAAGCAAATTATTGTAAACAACAAATAAATTAAATGTAGTTTTAAGTTGAGTGGTTTATGTTATATCCAGTTAATCCACATACATACTCGTCTATGTGAGTTTCCCAAAATAATCATGCATAATTTGATTCGAATTAAAGTCTAAATTATAATCATGAAATGCTGAAGTAAAGATTGTCTCTCGAATTTAAGCAACGGAATATCATTTTTATTTTTTACATACCTATGTCATATATTAAACTATATTACCTTCCATGCTTAATTTTTAATATAATTACTTTTTATATACCTAATTACCATTTATGTTCATTTTAGGGGTTTTAATGGTATTAATTAGTCTCCTAATTTAACTCTACCTTATATTCTCACTCCTCCCAAGTTTCTCTCTCCAAATCTCACCCCCTCACCGATATATCAAACTACATCCCACGATTTCCTCTCCAATCACTCACTATTTCCTCTTCTAAAACCAGCAAAAATGTGTAACCCCTCCACCATTGACAACCATTAAAAAGCTTTGAAGCTTTGAATTCGAATTTGAGTTTTCAAAAAATATTATTTGTTTGGATTGGATGTTGTTGCAAATAATTGAGAATTCTCTCTACGTCTCTCTCTATCTCTCAATCTCAAATTTCAGTAATATAAAGCAAATGAAAAAAGAGCAGCAATTCTACCATTGACCGCCATTAAAAAGCTCTAAAGCTTTGAATTCGAATTTGGGTTTTCAAAAATCATTATTTGTTTGGATTGGGTGTTGTTGCAAATAATTGAGAATATGGTTTGGAGTTTACATCTCAATTTTGAGGGGTTTTGGTGAAGATTAGACTTGATTTTGGTTGAATTTCAGATTGAAACTCGAAGAAGAAGACATGACATACATTATATTGCAAAAATTATAGAAAAATTGTATTCTGTTGTTTATTTATTTTTCTTTTATTCATTTAACTATTGTATGAAAGTTGAACAACATTGTATAAAAATTGTATTTAAGTGGTATTATATTGTAATTGTATATAACTGAGTAGAAATAATATACGAAAATTGTAGATAAGTTGTATAATATATAATTAGTTGTATGAAATTTATTTTTACTATGTATAAATCAGATACAAAATATACAAAAGACATATTGTATAAAATTTGTATTTAAGTTGTATGTTATTGTAGTTATATTTAACTGGATAGAAATAATGTGTGAAAGTTGTAGGTATGTTGTATAATATATTATTAGTGATATGAAATTTATTTTTACTATGTATAAATCAAATGCAAAATATACAAAAGACATATTATATAAAATTTGTATAAAAATTGTGTTTAAGTTGTATGATATTGTAGTTGTATATAACTAGGCATAAATAATGTATGTAAGTTGTAGATAATTTAATTTCTTATCTCCAGCTCGATATTAGTCATCCTCAGCAAGTCTTGGTTTAGCAGAGTTATTTTGGAGGTTCAATTTGTTGTAAACACCAAGAGCAACCCTAATTATCTTCACATCTCGAAATTTATAAAAATCAAACATAAGTTAGAATCTGCACAAGAATTTTTACACGTATACTGTTCTCCTGATTGGATATCTCCTTATATTCCTTTTTGTGAAGCATAATTTGCAATCAGATCACTAAATTTAATTTCATTTCTATCCTCTACTTGATGCTTAATGTTCTTTTTCCCTTTTTCTTTTCTAGTTGTTGATTTTTGTAGATCGAGGATGAAGAACGATAGATTATATCATGAATTTAAGTGGAAACAGTTTTCAAGCGAAGCAAGAATCTGGTGGAACCAACAACAGTAAATTGACCTCAAAGGCTACTACATCAACAAGTTCAAGGCAGTGGAGAGGCTTTAAAAATCCAAGAATTGTACGTGTATCGCGTACTTTTGGTGGAAAAGATAGAGGTGGAAAAAAAAAGTAAAATTGTGTAACTAAATCCCTTAATTGAAGGCACTAATAATAGATTGAAAGCCTTTTAAGGTGGATTATATATATTTTGTAAATAAAACTTGTATAAGTAGGGTAATTTACTAAACATGAACATTTAGGGTAATAAAGTACTCCCTCCGTTTCAATTTATGTGAACTCATTTGACTGAGCATGAATTTTAAGAAAAGAGATAAGACTTTTGAACTTGTGTTGTAAAATAAATCACATATATTTTGTGTGATTATAAATCATTGCATAAAGTTAAATTGTTTCCAAATAGGGAAAGAGGTCATTCTTTTTAGCACGGACTAAAAAGGAAATATGTTCACATAAATTGAAACGAAGGGAGTATCCAATATGTCACAGGAATGTAAAAATCCCCTTTTAGCTCGAGCGAGAAACAATTTATATTTGGTAGTCGAAAAAGTATATAAAATTTATATAATTTTGTATATCATACAAAATGTGTGTGTATGTATGTGTTATTTTTTTGCTATTATTTTTTATAGGCTATACAATGTTATTTTTGTCTAAATATTCAATAATGAATAAAATATGGATCTGTTGCAAAGGCGTGATTCAAAATACAGTTTAAAAATTATATAATTATTATATCTTTGAATATTGCAGAATACATGTAATGTTTCGTTTAAGTGATGCAAATCAATTTGTAGTTAATTGATAGAACAAACCATACTAATATCATGTTCAACAAACATAAAAAATAAAATAAAAAGTGGGGGGCCTACATAGAATAAAAGCCAATAGAACTGCTGTCTGCCTAACCAATGAAATTAAACTTAAAAAAAAAACAAAAGAATTTGGAATTTACAGACAGAAAAATCAATTCCAATCAATATGAGAAGATGAATAGGAAATGCAACTAACATGCTGTTGATGCGTTATGTCGTTCCTTAGCAGCTTGTTTGGATGGTTGTTATGCATCGTTTCATAATGTATTGTATTGTATCGTTGGATGAATATAATGTTTGTATCTTGTTGTTGTTTCATGATATCACACACCAATAATATGAAGAATAAACTTGCAATATTATAAAGAAAAATTATAATAGGGGATAAATTTATTATACAAAAAAGTTGGATAAATAATAAAATAAAATTATTTAATAATAATGAAGGGTGAGATGAGAGGAAAAAGATAAGATAATGACACAACCACACCAAATTGGTCGTTATATAAAGTAATACATTTCGTCGTTACATAACGACTGATTTAACGATACGATACAATAAAATTTAAGTACAAACCAAAACAAACATCGTATTTAAAGTAACAATACGATATAATACAATAAGTAATAACCATCCAAACAAGTTGTAAGTTTTTGTTATCTTTTTTCTTCTACTTTCCCACTTGAGTATCTCCTTTGGGGCTCGACTCATCTCGACTCGCATTGAAAAGTCTGACTTTAGGATAAAACAATCCATACCAAATACAATTCATGCCCAAAATTCGAAATTAAAATTACTAATTGAGAATAAAAGAATACTTAACATTCCACTGAGATTTTGGGTTATCTTTAAGTCTTTTACTATCGTTTCCCACCGTTTGAAGTCGTAAAGTTCCCACAGACAGAGAGTTTATTCCTGATCTAATTTGCCGAAAGCTCCCTTTATCTTTTGACTTAATTACAGTTTCCCCCCTCTTTCTCTATCATTTTCAGATTTTCTTTTGGCATTGCGGCTGCGTTGTTTTGTTTATTCCAAATTGGCAAGAGATTATTTCTTTTCCCTTTTGATTTAGCTGTCAGTTATATCAGTTATTCCATTTGCTTCACTTTGTTTATCATAGTTTAATTTGACATAAAATTTAATAAATAAATCAATTAAAATTTATGGTCTTAAATATATAATAATACTTGTGTAGCTATAAAACTTTTGAAACTTATAATTTGTAATAAGACATAACCTTACCCCAAAAAAAAGATAACATTTGTTGGTTATAAAAATTTCTCATTAGAGGATTATAAGAATGTATCATTTGTTTTGAACGGATAAATAAAAAAATAATATCAACTAAATTGGAACTGAATGGTTACTTGCTCAAAGGAATGTAATAGACATAAGATTATATGAAGTGAATTTGAATCAATATGAATTTTGTATTGGGGAAAATAAATATTACACGTGAATTTATATATATGGCTGATGTGATAAAACACGTGGATCACTAAGAAAGCGACAACTGGAAAAATGCATTAAAAGAGGCACGAGTCATAGTAGGTACGAGTAAATCACCCCCGAGATAAAAGGGTTATGGCGCTCGAATGGGAATTGCTACGTGAAGAGACACCGGCATAATAAATCAAGACTGAAAAAGAGGAAGATTCATGAATCGTCAATTAATGCGCATGAATGATCATAGACATTGTAGAATCTTCCTGAACAGTTACGATTGCCAATTATAACGTCCCATTAATGTCATTAACGTACGTAATAATTTAGTCATAAAAGGGAAAGGATGTTGTACTTATAGATTCCTATATAAGGGAAAGGGAATTTCACTTGTAAGGACACATTCTGATTATTATTGGAATATACTTATTTACTTTGCTTTAAACCGATTACTTTACCATTGTTTGTTCTTATATGATATTCTTTTATTTGATTATCGGTAGCCCGAGTACTTCTAAATAAGCTTTGACCGAAATTCCTATTTTCTAGTTAAATAAATTGGTTCCGTTACCGGGAATCTGATAATGTTTTCACTTTCCAAATCTATTCTTCTGTCAAAATATCATGTCGAACGTCAACGACAACAACCAACAAAACCTACAAAACCAACAAAATCAGCAACATCAGTTGAATCACCAAAATCAACAAGGAGATGGAACTCCAATCTCCTCACCACAAAATTCTCCTCGACAATCTCGAGAAGGGACACCCGATAGATCTGAATCGCATATAAATGACCATCATGGGGACGATCAAGATATCGATGCAACATTAAAATAATTAATTTCATAACAGGTCAGCAATGCTCTTCAAGCTTTTGTTAGTGGGTTACCAACCGTACCACCAACTCTACCTCCAAACAACACAACGACCATAGAGAATCCGCACTTGGGACTCGTTAACTCAGGCAGCGGAGAAACTCCCAGCGAATCTCGCGATGGAAGGCAGGTGACCCAGTTAATTCTGATTTACGAAGTTTAGTACTAACTTTGCAGAAACAACTCAAGGAGCAGAGCGATCGCAACAGATACCTGGTGTACCGCCAGTAATAAGGGGAATAGATATGGAGAAATACTCTCAACAACCTTGGAAGCCAAATGGCGCTCCTTTGCAGATTCCAAGAAAATTCAAGATGGTCGATATTCCAAAGTACGATGGAACAACTGATCCACGAGACCATGTAACCGCATTTACACCTAGCGTAAAGGGCAATGACTTGACCAAGCAAGAAATTGAATCTGTATTGGTCAAAAAATTCGGAGAAACACTCACAAAGGGGGCGCTAACATGATATTCTCTTTTACCTGAAAATTTTATTGATTCTTTTGCTGAGCTTGCAAATTCATTTATAAAAGCGCACCCGGGAGCTCAAAAAATTGAAAAACAAATGGAGGACATCTTCAAAATAAAACAAGGAGATATGGAGCTACTCAGGGAATTCATAGATAGATTCCATCGAGAAGGATGATGTTGCCTCGTGTACCCGATAACTGGGCAGCTATGGCTTTTGCCAGTAACCTGAATGAAAAAAGCTCGGAGGCCACGAGGAGACTCAAAGAAACCTTACAAGAATTTCCTGCGACTATTGAAATGATGTTTACAATATATACAACACAAAGTTGCGGATAGAAGAAGATACCATTACTCAGTCTCAAAAAGATGAAAGAGTAAGCTCCAAGGCGGGCAAAAACTAAAAGAAGGTCCGGTAAAAATAGATATGAACCTTATATAAGACCAGCAGGAAGGGATTCACGTTCAAAATAGGAAAATTCAAGGTATAACCCTAGATCAAGGGACAGAGAATCAGGTTCGTCGTCAAGGTACGGGAAGGATCGAAACACACGAGACACCCGGGATGACGGCAGAGGTTCGAAAGCAAAAATTGGTAGTTATAGCTTTAATGTTAGCACATCTGAGTTGGTGTCTATTTTAAGAGGCATGGGAGATAAGGTACGATGGACAAAATAAATGAGATCGAACCCAAACAGGAGAAATCCCGATTTTTGGTGCGAGTTTCACAACGATCACGGTCACAAAATGTTACTCTGCAGATTGCTACAAGGTGAAGTAGATAATCTATTAAAACAAGGTTACTTAACTGAATTATTTAGTGAAAAGGGAAAGCAAGCATATATGAAGAATAGGCAGGAACTGCCAAAACTTCCATCACAAAAAAGAACAGATAATGTCATAAGTGGAGGGGAGGAGATTAATGGCGTAACATACACGACAATAAAGAAGGTGTCAAAAATCACAATCACCCATAGGAAGCGAGTTCGACATTTGATGATGATGATGCAGATGGCGTGCTGACCCCACACAATGATGCACTGGTAATATCTTTACTTGTATATGATACTAATGTAAAGAGAGTTTGATTGATCCAGGTAGTTCTCTAAATATCATTCTGTTAAGAGTGGTAAATGAGATGCAAGCCAATGATAAATTGGTACCCAAAGCACAGACTTTGTCTGGTTTTGACAACTCGAGCGTTAGAACAATGGGGGAGATAATACTAACCATATTCGCAAAAGGAGTAGTCAAAGATACGATTTTCAACTGATAGAAATGGATATGGCGTACAATATGATTCTCGGCAGACCGTGGATTCACGAAATGGATGATGTTCCGTCTACCCTACATCAAGTTATCAAGTTTCCCTCACAATGGGGAATACAACAAATTCGTGGTGATCAACAGTCTTCTCGAAGCATTAACTCAGTGGTAGACTCAAGTACGAAAAGCGATGAAAAATAGCAATTACAGAATTCAGTTGAGGATTTAGCAACGCAAACCTCAACTATAGACTGACAAACAGGTGTAGACTTAAGGTCCGATACTATTCAAGAACCAGAAGAAAATGAAAACATCAAAACAACAATCGAGGAACTGGAATCTGTGGTACTGTTTATACATTGGACGGATAGAAAAGTCTACATTAGAGCCAACCTCTGCCCGTAGATAAAAAGTAAGTTAATTGAATTTTTAAAAGCTAACGCAGATTGCTTTGCTTGGTCGCATTCAGATATGACAGGTATACCACCGGAGGTAATGACCCATAAGCTGAATGAAGATCCAACATATCTAGCTGTCAAACAAAAGAAAAGGAAGCAAGGGTCCTTCAAGAATCAGGTAATTCAAGATGAAGTAAAAAAGCTCTTAAAAATCGTATCTATCCACGAGGTAAAGTATCCTGATTGGTTAGCTAATACTGTAGTGGTGCCCGAAAAGGATGGTAAGTGGCGATTTTGTGTGGACTATACTGATTTAAATAAAGCTTGCCCTAAAGATTCTTTTTCATTACCACACATAGATCAACTAATTGATGTTACTGCAGGACATGAGCTATTAAGTTTTTTAGATACCTATTCAGGATATAACAAAATAAAGATGGATCCTCTAGACGAGGAAAAAACTTCCTTTATTACAGACAGGGGGACTTACTGTTATAAAGTTATGCCATTCGGTCTAAAGAATCCTGGTGCCATGTATCAGAGGCTAGTGACCAAGATGTTTCAAGAACATTTGGGGAAAACCATGGAGGTTTATATAGATGATATGCTAGTCAAATAACAACAAGCAGGGAATCATATTCAACACCTGTCAGATACGTTTCAGATCCTCCGCAAATTTAACATGAAGTTAAATCCCGAGAAATGTGCATTTGGCGTATCGTCAGGTAAGTTCTTGGGATTCCTTGTTTCTAACTGTGGCATTGAGGTAAATCTCGTGTAGATTAAGGCTATTGAAGAAATACCAGATATATTACGATCAAAAAAGAAATGCAGAGGTTGACAGGTAGAATAGCAGCGTTAGGAAGATTTATTTCCAAGTTATCAGAAAAATGCTTTAAGTTCTTTTCAGCCTTGAAAAAGAAAATTTAATTTGAATGGTCTGAAGAATGTCAACAAGCAATCAAAAATTTAAAGGCATATTTGTCAAATCCAACATTGCTAGCCAAACCAAAGGACGGGGAAAAACTACTCATCTACCTCGCTATTTCGGAAGTAGCGGTAAGTATTGTATTAGTTCGAGAGGACCAAGGTAAACAATCTCCAATTTACTATGTTAGCAAGTCTTTATTGGATTCTGAATCTCGATATCCTCATTTAGAGAAACTTGCACTAACATTAATCATGGCATCTAGAAAATTAAGGCCTTATTTTCAATGTCATCCTATCTCTATAGTAACTGCCTACCCCTTACGTAATATATTGCATAAACAAGAGTTATCAGCTAGGTTAGCCAAATGGGCTACAGAACTGAGTGAATATGACATCACATATCAACCTAGAACTGCAATAAAGTCACAGGTTTTAGCAGACTTTGTAGAAGATTTTAGCCTAGGGATAATAGCAGAAGCAGAAAAAGAACTGCATGTATTCAATGAGTCTAATCCAGGTACTTGGACCCTATTTATTGATGGCTCTTCAAATGTAAAAGGATAAGGTTTGGGCATTGTCTTGATCCAACCCACAGGAGAGACTATACGACAAGCCATAAAATGCCATCCTATTACTAATAATGAAGCGGAATATGAAGCTGTGATTGCAGGTCTAGAATTGGCACGAGAGCACGGAATAGAGCAAGTTATAATCAAAAGCGACTCGCAACTTGTAGTTAACCAAATGCAAGGGACTTACGTAGATGGAGAAGCACGAATGCAGCAATATCTAGAAAAGGCACGGGACTTGATTAGGCAATTCCAAACTTGGAAAATTATGCAGATACCAAGAGAAGAAAATGTCGAGGCAGATGCCTTAGCTAATCTTGCATCCGCTGGAGAAGTAACAAATGAAAAGAATACTTTTGTGATACATTTGTTTCATTCAGTACTCGACCAAGATAAAAACGTGGTAAATTTCAATAATTTAACTTGGGATTGGAGAAACGAGATTGTCAATTTTTTGCAGTACGGAACATTACCCGAAGACAAGAAAAAGGCTCAAGCACTTCATCGAAAGGCTGCTCGTTATTGTTTAGATCGGGGCAATCTGTATCGAAAAAATGTTCGGTGGCCCTCTGGCAAGGTGTCTCGGACCTTCTCAAACGGAATATGTGATGAGGGAAATACACGAGGGACATTATGGAAATCATACCGGAGGAAGATCTTTGGTAAAAACTTTAATTAGAGCAGGGTATTACTGGCCAAAAATGGAAAAAGAAGCATAGAATTTCATTGCTAAATGTGACAAATGCCAAAGATATGGTAACAATATGCATCGACCAGCAGAATTATTACATTTGGTTGTTGCACCATAGCCTTTTATAAAGTGGGGGATGGATATCATGGGTCCACTACCATAAGCCAAAGGCAAGGTACGATTTTTACTAGTGCTCACCAATTATTTTACTAAGTGGGTAGAAGCATGTGACTTCAAATAGGTACGAGAAAAAGTGGTGAGAGACTTTATTTGGCGAAACATTATATGTCGCTTTGGAGTTTCAAAAGAGATCGTGTGCGATAATGGCCCGCAGTTCATAGGTGTGCAGATCACAGAATTCTTTCAAAGTTAGCAAATTAAAAGGATTATTTCGATACCTTATCATCCAGTGGCTAATGGACAAGCTGAATCAACAAATAAAGTTATTATTAATAACTTGAAGAAAAGACTAGAGGAGTCCAAAGGCAATTGGCCAGAGGTGTTACCTGGAGTCTTATGGGCATACCGAACAACAGCAAAAAAAAAACTACGGGAGAGACACAATTCTCACTTGTATATGGAGCTGAAGCTTTAATTCCAGTTGAAATGGGGGATCCTAGTACGAGATATGTTCTAGCAACTGAAGAGTCAAATAAAGAGGAGATGCATGTAAATCTTGATTTGCTTGAAGAAAGGAGAGAAACAACTTTGATAAGAATGGCTGCGCAAAAACAAGTTATCGAGCGATATTACAATCGAAAAGCTCGCCTTAGATACTTCAAGATTGGGGACTACGTACTCAAGAAAGTTTTCCAATCCACAAGAGCGGCTAATGCAGGAAAATTGAGCCCAAACTGGAAAGGACCTTACAAGGTTCAAGGTATTACATAAAAAGGTGCGTATGAACTCGAAACCATGGATGGCAAAGTTCTACCCTCGAGTTGGAATGTTGTTCATCTGAAAAAGTACTATTTCTAAGATAGAGGTAGGGAAGGAAATATCCACGGTAAGGTACCTTCAATTACGATTTTTTGTTTGAACTGTTAAAGTTATACTAACAATTTTAGATGATAGGCAAAAAGCTAGCCCACGCCAAATGCTGATATTAGATCTGAAAGACACGCGGAAGTAAGATAATTCCCGGTCTAGGGTTACAACTTTTTTAATGGACATATAAGGGGTTAACCAGTCTTCATCTATATTATACCTCCGAGTCCCGTATGTTTTTCCTTTTCAATAAAAGGACCGCGTGGAAGGAATAATCAAGTACTCGAGATTTCATGCTTCAAAGCTCACACACTTGGGGGACTATATCATATATATGTAAGGAAGGCAAGAAATACTGGAACAATTAGAATTTAAGCCAAAGCCAGAAGTCTACCCAACAAATAAAAAATATAGAGCAAAGCAACGAGCCAAAAACACAAGCCTGATTCAGAAACCTATGAAGAATACACTCGTGGATATAAAATTCCAAAATCTTAAGAATCTTTAGATAAAAGCAATATTTAGTCGTGGGTTGTTAAAACATACCCTTGAAATTTTATAAATCTGTTGTAAAGAAAACAGTTGCGAAAGAGTTATAGATAATACTCAAATACATGTAAAGTATTATTTAGTTCAAAAGTTCGAATAACACAAAACTTTCTTCAAAGTTATTCAAAGAAACGTTTGTGTTCCTATTTCTTCTTTCGTATGCTTACACCATTATGAAGTTGAGACGCCTTCTTCATTAAGTGTTGTTCATAAAAGGGTCCTCTTTTATAATTCGTGCTTGATTCAAAAAGCCATGAAATTAATAAAGCATTTTTAAATGCAAAAGTTAAAACAGTAAAACACAAATCCACATATTAAAATTGAAGTGGAAAACAAGGCCCTAAACTTATAAAGAAAAAGGCAAGGGCAAACCACTAAGAGAGTAGAACAGAAACTCAAATCAAAGGTATCATAAAAGTTGAACAAAAACTTTATAATATCTTAAATAACTTAGTTAAAACTAAGTAGAAACTTAGTTCCAACTTAATTGTCCTTACAGAAACCCCCGAAAATGACTGGGGTATAACATTACCAAAAAATATTGCACCCCTAAATGGGACCAAGGGTAAATCACCAAGTATTCCACCAATAAAACAAAAAAAAAATAGTTAACTTCACAATAAAACTTTCACTATGAAGCAGGTTCTGAACCAGTATCCAAGATGGCATCATCAGCAGCAGAAGGTTCAACTTGATCAGAAAGGGATTGAACAACCACTACACAAGGATCAGCTTCAACACTTTCGGGAATATCATCCACGGGTGAAGAAAAACTTTGGCTTTGCTGAGTTTTCTCAATTTTTTCCTTAATCTTTGCTATCTCAGCATCCAAGTTAAAACCTTCCTGGCTTACCTCCATAAGAGTATCGTGGCACGCATTCAAAAAGGCCCAATTACTTCAGTGGCAGCCTTGTCTTCAAAGCTTCATAATCCCTCTCCCAATGATCAATTTCATTCTTAAGCTCTTCCTTCTCAGCTATGGCAGCATCGTAAGAAGCCTGTAAGAGGGCAAGCAAACTCTCCAAAAACTTTACTTTATCGGAAGATACTCGGAGATCTTCTTGAGCCTGGGTGAGTGTTTGAACAAACTCACCAGCATAAACTTCTTTCTCGTCCAACAGGGCCTTCAGACCTCTGATCTCTTCTGTAGCCTTAGAAAGTTATTCAGCAAAAGATGACTCAAGAAGGTGCTTGTCCTTGCCCGCTTGGTTGGAAGAGGCTTTCTCAACTGCTAACTCCGCTGCCATAACTTTTATCTGCTGCTCCAAGGTACATTTGTTCTCCTCTAAAACTCCCATCTCGACCTGGAGACTTTCATATTGCTCTTTCCAATTATCAGCCTCAGTGTGGTAGTCATGCATCAACTGCTCCGTATAGGAAACCCTTTTCATCATCTCCGTACCGATGAGATTGATCTACATAAAGAGAAAATGATGAGATCCTAGTAAAAGGAAAATTACATAAGATAAAAAGGAGGAGTTTAAACCTTCAATGATGATTGTACAATGTCGTTCATCCAAGTCAGAGAATTATGACTTTCCAGTTTTGATTTTTCAACTGGACCTATCAAGGGTTTTAGCCACACGTCAGCCTGACCTGACTTTTTCAGAAGATTAACATCGGCAGGAACCTCAATGGTGATTTGCTTCATTGCCCTACTTCCACTTGAAGAACCAACTTCAGTACGAGAAGTATTGGCAGTAGGAATGGTCGAAGAAGTCATAATAGCTTCGGGCGGAACAAAAATAACAATGGTAGGAGCAGGCAAATGGGATTCCATTGGAACAGACACATGAAAAGAGGCAAGAGGCGCTTCCTCAGAAACTGAATCAAAGTTTTCATCGTCAAACCCACATGAAAGGAGGTGTTCAGCAGAGTCACAAAGTGCAGCAGGCGTATCTTCATCAGAACTCATAATAGTGGCTTCTTCAGGCTCGATCATAGAGACAGTATGAGGAGGGGAGTAGTTTCGTCAATCTGAAATGACACGGCTTCTGGCTCATGGCTTACGAATTAATGAGCCTCCATCTCGTTCCTCTTCATCTTCAAAATCATATGACCTATCGGCTTTTCTTTTTGATAAAGAACTCAAGATTATCTCCTGATCTCTTGCTAAAGAAAGTCTAGAAACCACGATTGATTCACCACTCACACCTCGAATAGGAAACCCTGATAAAAAGAAGGGTTAATAAATTCTCAAGAGAGAATGAACGAAGGAAAAGGTGAAAATGGAAGAAAAGTTACCGTGAGTCTTAACCTTCCAGCCAAATTTATTTGAAAGGTACTTCCAAGACCTTTCTTCCATCGAAGCAATTGTCAATAATTTTTCTACCCAACCACGGAAATTTGAAATCACCTCAACAGTTCCCGTGGTTGTTGAAAAGGAAAAGTAAAACAGTCACGGGAAGTACAAGCTCTAAAAAAAAAGGAAGTTGTAAAGAAAACTTACGTGCAAAGTTCTATTTCTCAGGGAAGGGCATATTCTCTTTACTTACTAACCCTTTCGTAGGAGCAGCAGCAAATCGGGCGTACCAGCCACGATCTTTATCGTCCTCAGGGCTGACTAAAACTCTCTTAATCCTCGCCATCAAAGTAAAAATACCATGACGGAATAATTTAAGAGAGTAGAGATGGATTAGATGATAAAAGGTGAAAGGCAATTGAGCCAAATTAGCCAAGTATCTTAAACATGCAACATCCCTCCATGGCCAATTTGTCCTAAACACACATTGAAGAACAGGCAGAATTCAATAATGATTGGGCCAATAGGAGGTTTAAAGTCTAATATGAAGGGGTGCGTATACATGAAAGAAAAGCCATCTTTAAAAGAAGTGATCATTTGATTTGTTGGGGATCAGAATTGGGAAATCAAACTTCCAATGACAATCTCTACGGACCACAGAAATCAAACCTTCAGTAATTTGTGAAGGATAAACATCAGCACGATCATGAGAGGACATAGAGGAGACTTGGTTTCTAATCGACTCTCTATTAGAATAAAAAAAAAGTTCAGCAGAGATAGTCTCGTCTACTGTAGGTTCATGAATTGGCTCGCTGGAATCCCTATTTCTAGCAGAAGACCCATGTGAAAAAGAATCCCTAGTTCTAGAAGATGATAGAGGAGTAAGACTAGGTTGAGAAGAAGAACCTCGTATGGAAACTGACCCTAAACTACGTAGGCAAGGTATGGAAAAAAATTCGTGAAGAAGAAGGCAAAGGATATATTTATACTCGAAAGCAACCGTCAAACACAAAAAGGTAATAATGGAAACGTCATGATGAAAACTGTTACTTTGTGATTGATTCAGCCGTAAAAAAGCCTTAAAAGGCATTAAGGAGTTGGAGAACCAATCGTAAGACACCATGTGTCACATGCAATAAATGGAAGTGACATACGATGCGTCAGTCAAGAGAAAGGTATAATGATATGAGGGAAATGGCGACAAAAATTCCCACTTTAATAAGATCTACTTCCCAAATATTCAATTGATGAATAATTGGTAAGTGGGGGGACTATCTGTATTGGGAAAAATAAATATTACACGTAGATTTATATATGTAGCTGATGTGATAAAACACGTGGATCACTAAGAAAGCGACAACTGGGGAAATGCATTAAAAGAGGCACGAGTCATAGTAGGTACGAGTAAATCACCCTCGAGATAAAAAAGGTATGGGCGCTCGAATGTTAAACGCTATGTGAAGAGACACCGACATAATGAATCAAGACTGAACAGGAGGAAGATTCATGGATCGTCAATTAATGCGCATGAATGATCATATACGTTGCAGAATCTTCCTGAACAGTTACGATTGCCAATTATAACGTCTCATTAATGTATGTAATAATTTAGTCATAAAAAGGAAGATATGTTGTACTTATAGATTCCTACACAAGGGAAAGAGAATTCCACTTGTAAGGATACGTTCTGATTGTTATTGGAATATACTTATTTACTTTGCTTTATACTGATTACTTTACCGCTGTTTGTTCTTATAAGATATTCTTTTATTTGATTATAAGTAGTCCGAGTACTTCTAAAATAAGCTTTGACTGAAATTCCTATTTTCTGGTTAAACAAATTTAACTAAGAACGGAACAAAATCATTGCCATATAATTCCAATAAGCACACAGCTACTAGGGATTAAAAAAATTAGTTACTTATTTTCCTTTGTATTAGGTGGAGTGACTATAAAAAATCTTTTTGATTTGGTTAAATACCTGCATGTCATTATAGGATAATTGTTTAATTCAGAGAATCTCCAACTTTGGAGTAAACATAATTTTGCTTTAGGAAACAAATCGCTTATCATTATTATTGGATGTGACTTGTGAGTTGCTAAATTGCTTGGACACGTATGGATTTAGAGGTTAGATCCTTAGCGAAGTAAATTTTAAGATTTGGGGATACAGATCCCAGTAAGAATACTGGTGCGGAGATTCGGCTAAAAATAATCAAAAAAAATACTTAAAAATATAAAAATATTTTAAAATTATGAGAAATTTTGTGGAATACTTATGTATAGCTTGTAAAGTGTGGATTTTTTTATTCTCAAGTTTTAGATAAGTAAAGAATTGATTTCCTAGATAAGGTATGTTATTTTATTCAAATTTACCCTAGTTTTGGTTCTGATTTCAAAAATCAAATTGTATATCGTCTCGAATTTTTTCTCCCGTCGTGGTTAAAGTACCGAAAATTATTTGACCAGATCCGATATGAATCCCATACCTATACTCATACTAGTGTCGTGTCGACACGAATACGGTACCTAAATTGTCGCGTCGGAGCAACTTAGGTGAGTTGTGATTGAATAGAAGACATGAACAATTGAGACTTCATATAGTCAAATCTAACTAATTGAGAATTATATGGTCAGACTCCAACTAATTCGAGCAATCCGAACAAAGTTTGGGTGGGTTAAGCACTTCTCCGCTTATTTCAGAGTTTCGTAAGCATTAAAAAAAACTTACAAATTATAGTGTTTTTCAGCGGAAACAATTCAAAAGTCAAAGTTTTCTCCCTGATCTAGTGCCCTTTTTTTTGTTTCCTACCTGGTATTTAATATTCGTTTCGTATTGGAGTTCGACTAAATACGTATTTGTATCGAAAAGTTCTATATTAGGGGTTGGGAGGTGGGGGTGAGTAAAGCGCTCCCTAACAAGAGAATTTTCATAAAGCACTATAGTTTAGAGCTTAGAAACTATAATTTGCCTAATTATTATTTGTAGTTCAATTGTTACTCGCATGTATCACTTGTCTTCAAGTGTATACAGGGGTCTATACAAAGGATACAACTTGTATCGAAAATAAAATGCTCTCGTTGAGAGTCAACTCAAAACCTCCACTAATTAAGCACACCCTTTGACCAAATGAGCTACGAGAGCTCATTGCTCTCTTGTTTCAGTTCAAAATAATTAATTTCTTATTTCATATATTTGCTATAAAATTTAAATATGCCTATGAATGGTAAATTATATTTGCCGTAAGTATAGCTACGAATAATAAATACAGTATAAATATTTGATGTGTCAAATAAATATTCCCCCTAACAAAGACGATTTCATACTCAGAGCTCGAACCCAAAATCCATTGTTAACGATGAATGAGTACTTACCACTTCCCGTAACCCTGGTTGGTTCTCTATCTAGTGCCATTAACCCCTGCTGCAGTCTTGAAATGACATCTTTTATTCCCACATTTTCTTACTTTTTATGTTTGAGTAACTTTTACATTACAAGGTACAACGATGTAGATAGGGAAATTCCAACCATAATCTGACCTTATGATAAGGATCTAACTTGCCATGATATTTCTTCTTTGTTTCGTAACAAAGGTTACGTTTGAAATGTATTGTCAACTATCAATTAATATGTAAACTATTGAAGAGATTTCGAAGTGGTTTTAGCTAGGTCGACATTTGGAATAGTTATATGGTTCATAACCTTTTTGCTTCTTTTAATGTTAGAGGGAAAGATAAAAAAGATAGTAGAATTTATTGGTATGAAACCAGTAATTAAATATAGGCGAATTCAAAATTTTAAGTCAGAAGTTTACAGGTCATTGTACTCATTATTTTCTCAAATTGCCGCCACTTGCTAATATCACGTACAATGGCGAAGGTGCAGTAGAGTAAAATTGGTACTCCCTCCGTTTCAATTTATGTGAATTCATTTTACTGGACACGTAGTTTAAGAAAAAAGAGAAGACTTTTAAACTTGTGATGTAAAATAAAACACATATATTTTATGTGGCTATAAATCATTGTATAAAGGTAAATTGTTTCCAAATAAGGAAATAAGTCTTTCTTTTTGGCACGGACTAAAAAGAAAATAGATTAACATAAATTGAAACGGATGGAGTATATTTTTTTTATATATAGAGAGAGAATAAGTCGCATGTTCAAATTTCTATAGAGTTGTAATGAGCAATAGAGGAAATTTTTTCTATATTTTTGCATGTTCAAATTTGTTGAATCTTATTATTAAATTTATGATTTCACCACTAATTACGTAAATTCGGCCTAACACTTAAGTGATACCAAATGAAATAGGGGTTAATTTCACTGATGGTCACTCAACTATGTTTCAATTTTACTAAAATTACTAAACTATTTTTTGTCACTTAAAAGTGACCTTTTTTTTAAAACAAAATTTCCATCATCCCTATGGTGGAGTTAGGCTGGACTCCAACCTGTATATTTCAAAAACTTTGATTACACGGAGGAGGACATATACCTTAGCCTCAATTACATATTGTAGATTGGTAATTACCAATCTAAAGAGACTTTGTGTAAAACGAATTGATAGAAGTCTGTTGGGCTCCTCTCTACTACCTGATACCTCTATATTCTCAAAAGATGGCCATACATATAGATATATCTCAAGCATGTTATATCTAATCCTAGTATCAATTGTTGATATCATTAAGTACAAATAAATTCCTTTTCACTCTGAATCTGAAATTCGGCATTTCCTCTTGTTCAAGCTTCAAAGAAGCTCTAACCTCTCTAGAAAGGGAAACGACTTGGTTGAAGATACCATTAGCTTTTGTGCCTTCTCCCAGGTTTGCTAGTTGATCGGCAATCTTGTTACCTTCCCTGAGAATGTGCTTAAAATGGAAGTCTCCTGATCGAGACAATTCCTAAATTTGTTCAAGTTCATGCCTTATCTGCCAAAGTGATTGTGTTTTCCTCTTAATCATATTGATGATTAAAAGTGAATCTGATTCCACAACAACATTTTTCAAACCATGATGGCAGCACATTTTGATGCCTTGCAGAACTGCCTTTACCTCGGCTACATTATTACTGCATATGCCATAGAAATCAGAAAATGTCATCACTAAGTCACCATGATGGTCTCGGATAATCCCACCACCTCCAGCTGAACCTGGATTACCTTTACTACAGCCATCCACATTTAATTTGACATATCCGCTCACATATTTTTTCCAGAAAACTATCTGAGCTTGAATTACTGGTGACAACTTTTCTATAACTATGCATTTGTCTATCCAAGCTTGAGGGAGGTGAAGATTAGGGAATTGACAGTTAAGTATCAATGTTATGGAATTAGACACTTGATAAATGATATGCCTGGCTGTCATTCGAATGTTTTCAAAATTTGCTGCACATCTGCTCTTCCATATTTCCCAGCATATCGAGGATGGCAAACATTGGAGCATTACTGTGTGGACAGCATTGTTGCTCTTGGCCATCCACCAGTTGACGAGTTTTTGCCTTAGATGTAAAGGGACAAAACTAAGACCACATGAACTACAGAAAAAAGACCAAACACTTTTTGCTACTTGGCCGTTACTAAACACTTATGAGTCAAATCACATTTTAAGGAAGAAATTGATCTAAAGTGGGTAAGATCCATTTAAGCTTATGTGGCATTTATTTTTGGATTATTCTCATTAAATTTTATGTCATGTCATATTTATGATAGATGATTGAGCCAAAATGACTTTTAAGTGATAATGTGACAGTTTAGTTACTTTTAAGTGACAAAAAATAATTGAGTGACTTTAGTGAAATTGAAATATAGTTGAGTGACCATCAGTTAAATTAACCCAATGAAATAACAACAACTAGGCAAAATCAATCATTCTAACTTGATTTTAGCTTTTGTATATACAATTCATAAACTGAATATTTTAAAATTTTCAATGGTTTAATTATTGTATTTTAATCATGGTATAATGGATCCACGAACCTTCCATAATTTCATCTGAGAACAGCTAAGATATCTTCTAAAGCGCGAATCTAATCTCAAGTTGTTCTTTAAGAAGCTGTCAATTCTCTGGCTTTGGTTGGTCAATTAATCTACCTTTTAGAAAATAATTTTTTAATACAATTTGTTCAAGTTAAAAATTCAATTTACACTCAGGAAAAAATAATGATTTTTATTATTTTTGAAGACGGTGGCAAGAATACTGATTAAACATGAATTTGTACTTTTGATTATCCAACCTGGATTTATTGGAGTAAATCACAATTTATCGTATTTTATTTGTTTTTTTTCCACGTCAACCATTTTTTCCTTTTCCTTTTCTTCCAAATTAAAGTAGATTTGTTTCTTTCTTCATACACTGTCATTTTTTTTTAAAGAAAAGGGAATCCCGAAGCCGCTATAACTTCTGTCACAACCTTTATCTTTCGGGTGAGCACTTTGTACGCACTGGGTAAACCTTCCATGTGTAATAGCTTGCAAACCACATAGGGAACGTAACCGCAATCCGTATGGATGACTGCCCTCCAAACCAACTAGGCAACTCTGAAGGATTATACTGTCATTTTTCGTTAACCAAAGATTATAATGAATTGATAGGACTCCTGGACTCTTAACCAAATGTTTCGAATTCGAACTTTAGGAATAAATTTTCTTATAAGAGCACTTCACCTTTAATGGTCCTTATGCAACATGAGTCCGGATTAATCAAGATGTCAAGTTAAAAATTCAATTTACACCCAGGAAAAAAATAATGCTTTGTAAAGACGGTGGCAAGAATACTGATTATACATGAATTTGTATTTTTGATTATCCAACCAAGATTTATTGGAGTAATTCACAATATATCGTATTTTATTTGTTTTTCCACGTCAACCATTTTTTCCTTTTTCTTTTCTTCGGAAGGTAGATTTGTTCTTTTCTCATCTTATACATTGTCTTTTCGTACAAAAGGTTATGGTGGAATAAATAGGATTTCTCTGCTCTTAACCATAGGCCTCAGGGTCGAGCTTTAAGAATAATTTTTTTTGTTGATAAAGAGCAATTCCTTCTTTAATGAGCCTTATACAATACAATTCGGATTAACCGGGATGTTAATAAATATATCAGACACCGAATAGAAATCAAAAGAAAAATATAAGATATATAACCACGATTTAAAATTTAGTAATACTAATTAACAATGTAAACAAAGTCAACAATTTACGTAAGTTTAAAGGGGGGAAATAATGACATTTGTCTGATGTTAGTGTTCCGTTGATTGAATTCTATTGAAGTTTCTGTCCAACGGTCGGAGAGAAAAATTAAGAAGCAATTAATGAATCTGTTTATAAGATTCTCAAGAAATTAAATAAATCTCGTCAAACTCCAAATGTTTATACTTTATAGTATTTTAGAAAAAAAGGGGGGAAAAACACCTCCTTGAGAAACGTTCTTAATTAATAATGGTATAGTAAGTTTTAGTTTTGTTATTTATTGCGGAGAGTTATATTTAACTTAATATTGTATCATAATTTTAATTAATTGTGTGTGTTGGAAACCATAAAGCAACATCATGTAAAGACGGAAAAAACTTATTTAAATTTGCTATATATATCAAATCACATTAATTTTATAGGTTTAAGTGTTAAATCAACGTGAGAATATTACTTAATCATAATTATATAATAAAAATGTCTTTAAAACTTAAAAGCACAATGTCACATTTTAATTAATTTGGTGTAAATATTTTGTGTAGGTTAGTTTTTTTTATAATCATGATGTCCAAGTAAACAAAGGTGGATGTATCATAGTAGGTACGGATTCAACTGAACTCATAATTTTTGGTACAGATCATACATTTATGTGTAAAACGTTACTGAAATTGTAATAAATATAGTAGACACGAACCCATAACATAAAGAAAAATAATTAATTAAAATATTAGATTCGTCTTTGCAAGTAAATTTGCGCGCACTTCAACTAATTTTACGAGGTGAAGAGCTCTTTTGGCAAGTGAGATGAAAAAGGCATGACGAGGGCTCTTTTTCCACTCTTTTTAATTTATGATTTATGATTAAAAAAACATTTCGTAACATTTTCGACTTTCTATTTGGGTGGAAAATGTTTCCGTTTAAAAGCTTATAATAATTCCAAACTTTGGATGACAGTTGTAGAGATACGTTGCCCATGTTATCTTTATCGCCTTTCCGGTGAGACAAAAAAAGGAATTTAGTTATATATATATATATTCATCCGGTATTTAATACCCTTTTGAATCTTGATTAATCCAAATTCACGTGGTATAAGACCTAATAAAAGGGGAGGCGGCTCATACCCAGTTCTTTTCAAATATTAGAAGGGAATTCTATTTGATAATACTTTCGTAGTTTTTAAATATATAAAATTTATGTCTGCAAAATAGATCGGTATTTGATATGAAGATAGTGATTTCACTCTCGTTGCTCGTCATTTTTCACGAGTAGAAGAATAGATTTTATGATTTTGAAGTTCTAAATATAGTATATACAACAACAAAATAACAACATCCCGATATAATTTCACAAGTGGGGTTTGGGGAGGGCAATATGTACGCAGACTTTACCCCTACCCCAAGGGGCACAGAGGCGGTTTCCAGGAGACCTTCGGCTCAAGAAAGTAACAAGAGACGATGTTAGTACTATCAATAAACTCATAATAAAATAACATAAAATAACCTAAAATAATGAAATAACAGCAATGTAAGAAATATAGGAAATACGAAGAAGATGGAAAGTATATTAATATAGGAAATACGAAAAAGATCTAAATATAGTGTATAATACTTATATTAATTTCATTCGCACAAAAATAGCATGAACTCGTGAACATTTATCCAAAGACTAAGGGGATTCTAGTTTCACATCAAAGATTACTTTATTTTAAATATACAATTTTCGAAATATCATTTCATAAATTTAGTGGGCGTTTGGATATAAGAATTTTAGCTAGCGTTTGGACATAGATTTAGTTGAAACTTGAAAAAAAAAATTAAAGTAGTTTTGAAAATTAATTTTTGGAAGTTGAAATTTTATATATATATATATATTGGTAAATAACATTTCTATTCATTTTCAAAAATTGACTTTACAAAGCAAGTAGATGCTGACCATCTCCACTCCAATTTACATCAATCCTGTAGTCTAAGTAAAACAAGTACTTTGACTAAGTACCCAAAATCAAAAAATCAGACTCCTATACGTAGTAAGAGAGACATTCGCATAAGGATAACAATTAAGCTTTTCGAGTGCTCCTTGCCAATGCTGTATTAATCGGCCCCTCGTGTGTATATGGATTGCTATTTCCTTGCAAATGCTGCTAACAATAGTTATCCCACCCTGGAATCTGAGTTTGTTCCTTTCTCTCCATATGGTATAGATCATCATACCAAAGACGCAAGTAATAATTGCCCAATGTCCATTCTTCTTTGTAGCATACTGACTTATCCATGCCACTTCACTCTGTCAATCTCGGATAGTTCTTTTATGCCCAAGCCATTTCAGTAGTCTCGACCATTCAAAGAAGATATGATCAAAGACTTCATCCGCTCGCTTACGGAAGATACATTGTTGGGGAATCTGAACTCCAAGCTTCAAGAGCCTATCAACTGTAGCTAGTTTCCGTTGCAATGCTAACCAAAGAATAAACTTGAATCTGGGATGTAAATTAGGGTGCAAAATAATACCTTTCCAAGGAACTTTTGGGAGCTGAGGGAATTGCAGTATATAGAGTTTTCTGATACTGAAAGAGTTACCCTTCTGTAATTGGCCCAATCTGCTCATAAGATCACCCTGCAGACCTTGAACTTCTCCAATGAACTTCCTTATTTTCAGTATTTTTCGAACCACCCAAGCTGCATTCTTGGGTATTGGCATGTGCTCCAACATGTTATGTTTAATGTAGAAGGTATGAATCCACCTAATCCATAAACAGTCCTTCTTTTTTGCCACTGCCCACAAGTGTTTTGCTACTGCAGCGTTGTTCCAATATACCATATTCATCATATTTAGACCTCCTACAACCTGTGGTAGGCAAACTTTCTCCCATGAGACCAATGCCTTTTTAGAAATATTTGATGTACCTGTCCACAGATAAGATCTGCATATAGCTTCCACCATCTTCATCATTTTTTTTGGTAGAAGAAAGATCTGTGCCCAGTATGATTGAATCCCAAACAGAACTAATTTGATCAGTTGTACACGCCCTGTATATGAAAGTAGCCTTGCTGTTCAACAGTTAATTTTCTGTGTGATCTTCTCTACTAAAGGCCAACACTGAATAATTGTCACGACCCGGATTTCTCACATTCGGAATCGTGATGGTGCCTACTAATGGGAGCTAGGCAAGCCAAGTTTAATTACTTTTTCATTAACAACATGATCCTCTTTAACAATTATCGATAACAATATAAAATAATGAAATTATTTAAGTAAGCGGAAGTCTTAAATTAAAGAAAACAGAATAGAAATGCGGAAGAATTCACATAAGCCTCTACCCAAGACTGGTGTCACATACTCACGAACTACTAACAGTACTAAATACAATGTGTGAAAGAAAATATAATTGTTTGTCTCGAGTACAATAAGATAACAGACTAAAGTAAAGGATAGAGGAGACACCGGGCCTGCGGACGCCTGCAGGGCTACCTCGGTATCTCACTAGACTAAAGGTTGGCTCCCGTGCTACTACGGCTGCTGACCAAATCCTAGATCTGTGCAAAAGAGCACAGAGTGTAGTATCAGTACAAACCGACCCCATGTGCTAGTAAGTATCTGGCCTAATCCCGGCGAGGTAGTGACGAGACTAGGACTAGACTCCAGATAAACCTGTGCAGATATATATACAAGTACAATGGAGAAACAACAAGAAAATAACAATTTAAGCTAGGGGAGGGAGCATGCTTCAGGGGAAACAAATAGAAAGATAATATCAGGAATAATAGAGCGTACATCTACAATTTAGCTTCTAGCACAAAAATGAAGAGATAAGGCAACTTTCATATTCAGCTCATCTTGTTGAAGGCATGCAACCCGATCCCATTTCTCAATATCTCGTGGTAGACGTATGTCACGACCCAAACCCCGCACTGGTCGTGATGGCGCCTCTCGTGAGGACGAGGCCAGCCAACTAACCCAACTCGTCTTTTCAAAATAGTTAAACATAAATAAACAGCTTAAATATGACTTAATACTATTAATTAGCGAAAATACAACCCAACACAGCCCTAATCGGGGTATCACAAGTCACGAGCATCTATCAGAACGTAAATCCAGTACAGGGTAAAAAATGTACAAAATCGGAATAATGAACAAAAGAGAGAAACATGGTGCTGCGAACGCTGGCAGTCACCTCCTTTCTCATATAACTCTGCCCTTGATCGGCCCAAAACCCACTACCGGGTGAATAGATACATGCATATGCACACGAGGTACAGAGAGTGAAGTGAGTACTCTAACTCAGTGAGTAATAAAGGTAAATAACAACTGAGCATTAAGAAATCACGTAAAGCAAACCATCATGTTGTATAGAAGCAGGGTACAATCCTTTGAGAAAAACAGTGAAACTGTAAAATCTTTAGAAATATCTTGGCTTAGTTTAAATCTCTTTTGAAAATGATCTTTTCAACAGTTACGAAATGATTTCAAATCAGTTAGTGCCGATAAGCACAGAAAATCCGCCCCTCGGGCACAAATACCACAGTATAACAAGTAAAAAGGCAAGTAAATATGCAAGATGAGCACATAAAAGTTCGCCCCTCGGGCAATATCTCAAAATAGTTCCAGCCCCTCGGGCTCAATATCAATCGCTCAGAACAGTATCAGCTCCTCGGGCTTAGTATCAGTCACTCAACATAATATCAGCCCCTCGGGCTCACTCTCATATCGCATGGGTACCCGCGCTCACTGTGGGTGTGCAGACTCCGAAGGGGCCCCTTACAGCCCAAGCGCTATATCAACATAAGGCCTGAAAGCCTCTCACATCACACTCGAGGCCTGAAAGCCTCCTCACAACACTCACAAGTCCTGAAAGCCTCCTCACATCACTCACACGGCCTGAAAGCCTCCTCACATCACTCACACGGCCTGAAAGCCTCCCCACATCACTCACAGGGCCTGAAAGCCTCCTCACATCACTTCGGCCACCTCGTGGCATATAAAAGTATCTCAGGCCCTCGGCCTCACTCAGTCAATAAAACATCATAAGCCCATTGGGCATCAATAAAATAGTAGTGCTCAGCCCAAACAACAATGGAAATATCATTTAAGTCTCAAATTTAATTAAAGCGGATAAGTTTGTAAAACAGTAAAATTAACAGGACTGAGTTCAAGTAGTATATTAAATAGTGAGGAAGGAGTGATAAAAATCCCCGAAGGGTTCAAATAATTGGCACGAGCCCAAATATGGCAATCAGCCCAAATCATGATAATAACAAATAAGTTCCAGTCAAATACGCGGTAAAATCATCAGTCGGGACGGACCAAGTCACAATCCCCAACGGTGATCTACCCCATGCTCGTTGTCCGGCGTGCAAGTCACCTCAATATAGCACTACGATGTGCAGTCCGGGGTTTCAAACCCTCAGGATATCATTTACAATCATTACTCACCTCGAACCAGCAAAATCTCTAGCTCGCGATGCCTTTGCCCCTCAATTCGGCCTCCACGTGCGTCGAATCTATCCAAAGACAAAGCGACTACATCATAATAGGCTAAGAGAACAAAGCCCAAGCGAAAACAATCGATAACGGGCACAAATCCCGAAATTACCAAAACTCGAGCCCTGGGCCCACTTCTCGAAACTCAGATATTCTTACACAAACGGGTTCCTCATCTCGGCACGAGTCTATACATATAAAGAAAACCAAAATCGGAGTCCAAATGACCCCTCAAATCCCAATTTGAAATGTTAAAACTCAAGCCCTAGTTCTTCAATTTTAGGCTTAATTTCCATGAATTTCTAGGTGGATTTCACAGTAAAAACGAGTATTGAGATAAAAAATCTTACCTCCAATCGATCCTCTTCGAATTCCTCTTCAATTTCTCCCAAGGAGCTCTCAAAATGTTCAACAATGGAGGAAAATGACATAAGCTCGCGGAATAAAATATTTAAAACCCTTCTGCCCAGCTCTAGTAATCCTTCATCGCGGTCGCGACTAAGGCCCCGCGATCGCGAAGCTCTAAAATCAAAGGCTCCAAATTAACCCTATGTGAACGTGATATCCACACTGCGACCGCGATGCTCAAAATCCCAGACCTATGCGAACGCGAATAATTCCCTGCGAACGCGAAGCATTAGAAACTCACCTTCCACGTTCGCGGACCCACTATCGTGAACGCGAAGAAAAAAATTTAGGCCTGCCAAAAATTCTACTATGCGATCGCGGCCCCAGGCACGCGATCGCGAAGACCAAATTATCCCTGCAATATCTGCTGCAAATTCTGCAATTTCTCAAGGTTCAAAACATCCCGATAGCCATCCGAAATAACCCCGAGACCTCCGGGACCTCAACCAAAAGCACCAACGCTTCCTAAAACATCATTAAAACTTGTTCCAATTATCAAAACACCTCAAACAACACCAAAACCATTAAATTACATCGAATTCAAGCCTAAGTTCTTCTAAAACTTACGAAACACGCATTTGACAAAAACCCAACCCAACGACGTCCGAATAACCTGAAATTTTGCACACACATCATAAATGACATAACGAAGCTGCAGCAACTCTCGGAATTCTATTCCGACCCTCGCATCAAAATCTCACCTATCAACCGAAATTCGCCAAAATACTAACTTTGCCAATTCAAACCAAATTCTACACCGGACCTCCAAAACCAATTCCGATCTCGCTCCTAAGTCACAAATCACCTAACAAAGCTAACCCATCATAAAAACTCCGTTCCGAGATCATATACAAATAAGTCAACTCTTGGTCAAACCTTTCAAATTCAAAGCTTTCTACTGAAACTGTTCTTTCAAATTCATTCCAAATTTTCCTGAAAACCCAAAACCAACGATCTACGTTAGTCATAATACATAACAGGGGGCAAGTCATGCCCGAGAACTGGTGATCAAAGTGCAAAAGCTCAAAACGACCGGTTAGGTCGTTACATCCTCCCCCACTTAAACACACGTTCGTCCTCGAATGTACCCAGAGTTGTTCTAAAAGCCAACCAATATCTGAATAACCTTACCATGCATATACCCGGGGGTTATCCCACGTCACCCTATCTCATATAGATCCGATAACGCATTTTACCTAAAATCACATAAATCCAATCTAGCCCATAAATCATAAAACCACATTGCACTTTCCGAAATCATACTCAAGATCTGAACCCCACATATATATCCAGAATAAGCCCGATGTCATGCCCCAAAACCGAGGGACACGACCGGCGCTCAACCGGAGGACCCCAGTCAAGCGGACCTGGAATTGCCTTTCCTATCCCACGCGTTACCCCGTGATTCCAATATACATTATTCTTTTGAAATAGCAATTTAAGACTTAAGCATAAACTTACAACTTGAGTTTATTTCTACTTTTTATCAATTCCAACATTTGATACCAAGTGCTTACAAAAATACATATAACATTTACCAACGTGGACCACGATTCCGAACTGTACATTTACTACCCAAAATACTTTTATACACCACCAACATTGTATCTACGGAGCCTCTATGAATACTAGGAACTCAACCAATACTTGCCGGTGATAAGGCCCCGGCTATACCTTATAATACACAATAAACTCAAAAGAAGGTGGCATGAATCACACATGACCCCAAGAGGAAGTGGGTCTCACCAATGCAATGATGGGATAGTGAGGAGGCACTACTGTCGATGGGCGGAATTACCTGCTATTGAACCACCTACAATCATAACACGAATGTAGCGCCCCCGGTAAAAGGGACGTCAGTACATTTGAATTGTACTGGTATGTATGAACAAACTTTACCCCAAGTAAAATCAAATAACACACAAGTAACAGACATCAATATAATCAACGATCAAATGCACATGAAAGAAACAATCAAAGCCAAACAAGTTTCACAATCTCTCCTTTTCCCCTTCAATATTATCACATCAATGATTTCACAATTTTCTCATATGTTCATTTCAATAGTGATTTCGATCACTTTCCACCCTTATTACCTCGGCCACCCTTATCACCACAACTCACGCCTTATTACTTCGTGTTGCAGCGCGCAACCCGACCCCACTGAACAATCACAATTCACAAACAATAACAACAACAACAACAATAATTCACAAGGGACAACAACAACAACAACAACCACAATTTACAAGGGACATCAACAACAACAATAACAATAACAATTCACTAAGAATTTCCATAACCATCAATACCATTTCCATCATATTTATCCGCTCATATGCCATTTAAGTCACAACGATAATTTCCCATGACAAGCCATATATGTTATTACCACAGTGGTTTCAATTGCATCAGTCATGATTTCTTTCCATTATTTCAAGGAAACACAAATTCATTTCAACAATTCATACATTTGGGCCCAAGGCACCATAACTGTCACCAAGCAGTAATTCATGTACAAGGTATTGTCGTAATCGTTCACATTATTTATGTCATTTCACAATACCCTCTTTTATTACTTACCACACAAGGTTTTTAGCCATTATACACATTCCCACATTTGGACATATTAACATTCTTTCATTCGTTAACACATACTTCCATGTCAGCATCCTCAAACCTTTACAAACTTTGCACATAATAAGGTAGGCACATCAAATCACTTCTCACAATCACATATAACTTGGTGGTGTGGAAATCAACTAAGACAACCAATACACATATTTTCATACAAGGTACACATACCGTATGCTCATCACAACAAGGGGATTCTACAAGAGTTAAAGTTAGCCATACATACCTCAAATTCGCCCCTTAATGATACTATAAGTATCCAATACAATTAAGCAACTTCAATCTACAATACAACATTCTATAGGGCCAATATTAGTAACAAATTCCATAACTTATGCCATTTAGGCATATTATCAAACACCTTGTAGGTATAAATCTTTTCAGCTCATAAACATAGTATTGGTTCATCCAATTATCACTATTAACCAACAATTCATCCCACTATTTTTCTTCAATAATTTATACTCCTAACATCACATGTGTGATCAACCATTCACACCCAACCAACAAAATTCCATCGAATAATCATCTTTAAATCACTACCATGGTCATGTATTTAAATTGGGAATTTATGGCTTCCAATCACCATACCATAGGTTGTAATACATGATTCATACTCATAATTCCATAATAACTCCATATATGTAAGTCTAATGTGTAGGATTACTTCTTGTAGACCAAATCTTGAAAGACAACTTTGGGGTGTTCTTGAGGTTTTGAAGAAATCCTATGAAATCCAACCACAATCATGTTGTAACTAGTTGAGAAGTGAAATCACCATGAAAACACACTTAAAATCTCACCTTAGGTGTGCAATTTGATGCCTTAGTCGAGTTGGGGTGTAGAGAAAGCCCTAAGCTTGAGAGATATCTCAAATTCTCTTATTTTCGGTCTTTAGGGGTATTTAGAAGCCTTCCACAAGTACGATCGCGCACCTGGGTGCGCAAATATGTGCGTCCAAAGGTAGAATACTTCGCAATATGCGCGTCCACAAGCGCGATCGCGCATCTAGGCGCGCAAGTGACACATGCTCAGTAAAATAGACATAACTTTCTGTATATACCTCCAAATGATGAACAGTTTGTTACGTTAGAAACTAGACTCAAAGGGCTTTAATTTGATAGTTTGGTCATCACACAACTCCTTATATAACTGGAGATATCATCGTCCAAAGTGAGGTCTTGTGCTCACTCATCTACAACTTTCGTGTTACATGAAATTTTCCAACTTGGCTTAGACTTAGGCCTCTCCTTAGACCCCAATTCACTTCTAATATGACATATACGCTTATTAGCATATCTAATTGATATCCATCATATCATAAATCCTCATTTGCACATGAAATAAAATAATTTAGCCTACCTTGGCACGACGAAATCTTAAATTACTCGAAAAAAAATTCTGGGGCCTTACATTCTCCCCCCTTAGGATCATTCGTCCTCGGATGAGGATTGACGTCCTTTCACTAGCCATCCTTATGTAACTTCAGCTTGTTCACATCATAAAATATATTAATAGCCCCGAATTTGGCTAACTCCATAAATTTTCGAAAATTTCGCCAGAGTTTTCTTTATAATTAGGCCTATCTACCTGTCAGAGAGCCCCCGAAACATATTTCCAAGACCATTACACAGTTTCTGTTATCCCTACAACTAGTATACAATTCATTCCCTAACAACTCATACATATTCATACACTTTAAGCAACTTACAATTAGCTCGTTCTCTTTACACCATAATTTGCACCTGGTTCAATCAAGGTCATTTACTTTCCACACAACTGGGTCACTTCAATGAGCCCCATACATTCCAATCACTTTAACATGCCAGAAATGCTTCAATTAACCATTACCAATCTACACTATCATTAATCATTTACCTACCACATAAGTTTCACAAAATTTTTATTTACTTCAAGGGTTGCAAATTATCCAAATAGCAATAAAATTTGCAATCTGGCACACATTGGGAAGTTACACCAATAAGGCAATTTCGGGAAACTGGGGTGCCTTTGCACAAATCTGAACACTACCTCAAATTGCTTGAAGACAATTGTTCGCAACTACTTGACTTGTTCGAATAGATGTGGATATTTCTCTTTCATTTCTTTTTCCGCTTCCCACGTGGCTTTCTCGACTTGTTGACTTCGCCACAACACTTTAACTGAAGTAATTTCCTTGTTCCTCAATTTTCGGACTTGCCTATCAAGAATAGCAACCGAAATTTCTTCATGCGATAACTCTTCATTGACCTCAATAGTCTCAATTGGCACGATGGTGGATGGATCCCCAACTACTTTCTTTAACATAGACACATGGAACACTGGGTGCACTAATGACATCTCAAAGGGCAATTCCAGCCTATAAGCCACATGTCCTATCCTTTGAGCGATCTGATATGGCCCGACATACCTTGGGCTCAACCTCCCTTTCTTCCCAAATTGCATGACTCCCTTCATGGGAGATACTTTCAAGAACACACAATCTTCTACTTGGAATTTCCAATTCTCTTCGACGTATGTCCGTATAGGATTTCTGGCGACTCTGAGTAGTTTTTATCCTCTCCCGAATGATTTTAACTTTTTCCATAGCCTGATGCACGAGATCTAGCCTTATCAATTCTGCTTCACCCACTTCGAACCATCCAATCGGAGACCTACACCTCCCTCCACACAATGCCTCAAATGGGGCCATCTGAATGCTGGCATGAAAGCTGTTATTGTAAGCAAACTCGACAAGCGGCAAATGGTCATCCCAACTACCTTTGAAAGTTAGAACACAAGATCGCAACACATCTTCAAGCGTCTGAATAGTCCGCTTTGACTGACCTTCAGTCTGCGGATGGAAAGCCGTATTGAGATTTACTTGAGTACCCAAACCTTGTTGAAATTTCCTCCAAAAATTTGTTGTAAATTGAGCCCCTCGATCCGAGATAGAAGAAACTGTAGTGCCGTGAAGTCTGAGTACTTCCTTGATATACAACTGAGCATACTGTTTTGCAGTATCGGTGGACTTGACTGGCAGAAAGTGAGCTGATTTCGTGAGTCGATCTACAATTACTCAAATTGAGTCGAACTTGCATGTAGTGCACGACAATCCTACCAAAAAAAATCCACATTGATCATTTCCCCTTTCCACATTGAAATTTCTATTCTTTGTAACAATCCTCTAGGCCTTTAATGTTGGGCCTCCACTTGCCGACAGTTCGTACATTTTTCCACAAAGTCCGCCACAATATTGGATTTTCTCGGGTGATATAGAATATCAATGTCGTAACCTTTGAGTAACTCCAACTATATTCTCATCCTCAAATTAAATTCTTTCTGTTTGAAATTATATTGAAGGCTCTTATGGTCCGTGACTATATCAACATGGACTCTATACCAACAATGGTGCCAAATCTTTAATGCAAATACCACTGCTGCAATTTCTAAGAATTTTTTTTCCCTTGATTCTTGAGTTGCCTGGAGGCATAAACTATCACCTTAACACGTTGCATCATTAGTGGAACATCTTTATCATATTCCTCTTACATAATACCTCCCACAAATTGAGTTCTACTATAATTTCCCTGATATGGTTACAATCTCATGTGAATAATTGCTACTAACTCTTCCAAATTTTCAACAAAAGATATCACTAAATGAGTTTTCTCATATGACCTTCTGTCTCAAATGAATAATACCTGCTAACTTGCACACATACCCTGATAACACCATCCCGCATGACATTGCATCAAATATAAGGTAACATTGTGCTCCGACTTTTCTTATCCAACCTCTTCTCCCCATATGTGCCTTATAGAATTTAAGAAACCGCACTACTTCCCATGTGAACAATCTCACAATCCCTATTTATGGTTAAAGACTGCCCAAAACACATATCAACACCCTTTATATGTATATAATATAGGAAGGGTCACTGGCCCAAGAAGGGCATTCTCTGAACTTAAGATCCTCGTCAATTCTTCAACGACTTTTTGTTTTACTCTTAAATGTAAGACTTAGTCCACCCGATTCTATCCTCGATGAGTGACTCACATCATTCCCCATACTGTAGCTACCAATAGAGTTCCCTGATATTGCGGGTTAGGAATTACCATGTTAAACATTTCCGGTCCGTAACAAGTGTTCATCTTCTTTCAATCTATTTCGAACCTTTCATTTTCCCTTTTGGTAGATGTGTTGTCTTTCCCTTATTGATCACCCTTTGGCCTGGACAATATGCTAGTACCATCTTTTCCTCTTAATTGGAACTTTCATTCCCATTCCATTTTGTGGATAGTGCATAGTTAATAGCCTTATTGTTCCACGCATTTGTCTGCCTCCCGTGAACTTGTAATATCATTATGCCTGGTTTAATCAGTTTACAATACCACAACTTCACCACCGGTATTCTCACTTCCCATTGTATGTAGACATGAACTATCTCTAGATCCTTTAGTTGATATTTAGTGTCACCCAAGCCGGTTGCATTGCAGTTAGTCCCTCGTAACTTTTATTAACAGTTGTGCTCTAATCGAGTCAACCATTCTGATGCACGATATTTTATGATAACCATGACCATCTCAATTTAAAGGTTTTCTCCCCATTTCTTCTCGCCTCATTCTTCCTATAGCAACGCACTCTTCCATATGTTACGTGGTCTTTTACTGTAGGTATTTCATCCGGCTCACCTCTTAACTCTTATTAGGATATCAGTGGGAAAGTGTGTTCGTCCGCGTATCACTTAACACTTATCTGTTTGTAAGATTCTTTAGAGGAACAAAGGCACAAATAACGCTATCTCAAGCAATAAAATCAGTTATACAATAAAACCGTGAAGTATCAGATAAATCTCTTTTAAAACAGTTAAGACCAATAATTTCAACAAGTAAGATAATCAGAAAACCTGCCCCTCGGGCTCAATATCAAACTCTCAGTACATTATCAGCCCCGCGGGCTCACTCCCAACTCACATAGTACAACATCAGCCTCTCGGGCTCACTCCTAACTCACCTGGGTACCCGCGCTCATTGTGGGGGTGCAGACTCCGGAGGGGCTCCTACAGCCCAAACGCTATGTCATCAGAAGGCCTTAAAGCCTGTCATATCAACATAAGGCCTTAAAGCCTTCTCACATCACACTCGAGGCCTGAAAGCCTCCTCACATAACACTCGAGGCCTGAAAGCCTCCTCACCTAACACTCAAGGCCTGAAAGCCTCCTCACCTAACACTCAAGGCCTGAAAGTCTCCTCACATCAATCAACATATCCTCACATATGGCCCTGGCCTCAATCAGTCCAGAAAATAATTATAAGCCCCTTGGGCAACAGTAAAACAATAGTGCTCTGCTCAAACATCAATTCAAATATCATTTAAATCTCAAGTTGAGTAAAAATATAGCTGAGTTCATGAAACATTATAATTCAATTGGACTGGGTTCAAATAATATTTCAATTAGTGAGAAAACAGTGATGGAAATTCACAAAGGGTTTCACATAGTCGGTACGAAGCCCAAGTATGGCAATAAGCCCAAGTCATGGTGAAAAACAACAAGTCTTTATCAAATACGCGGTAAAATATCAATCGAGATGGACCAAGTCACAACTCCCAATAGTAAATTACCCCGCGCTCGTCATGCAGCGCGTGTCTCAAAAAATAGCACTAGGTTGTGCAATTCGGGGTTTCAAACCCTCAGGACATCATTTAAAATTATTACTCACCTCGAACCGGCTATTTCTTTAACTCGCGATGCCTTTGCCCCAAGAATTGGCCTCCACGTGCGTCGAATCTATCCAAAACCACAACGAGTGTGTCACATTATGCTATAGGAACAATACCCAATCGAAAATAACTGAAAAACATCAAAATTCACGAATTTAACAAAACCCGAGCCCCGGGCCCACTTCTCAAAAAATCAAAAAATTAACATCATCGGATTCCTTATCTCGCCACGAGTCTAACCATACAAAAATTATTCAATTCCCATAGCATTTCGACCCTCAAATCCATGATTCTATCCAAGAGGATTTTCTATACTTTTCCAATAAAATTCGCAGATTAAATACCAAAACTAGTGATAGATTCAAGTTATACAACCAAAATTGAGTTAAGAATACTTACCCCGTTGTTCTCTCCAAAAATCTCCCGAAGAATCGCCTTATCCGAGCTCCAAATTGGTAAAAATGGAAAATGGGTTCATCCCATTTTCAGAACTTGAAAAACAATCTGCCAGAAATTTTTCGTGTGCACTGTTCACCCCGTGTTACTGTTCACGGGTACTGTTCACGATACTATTCACGGATACTGTTACGGGGCACTATTCAAACTACTATTCATAGTGTTGTGAAAAAAATACAGCACCTTTATTTTTTCGTGCCTAAATCGATCCGTTAACCTTCCAAAATACACCCGAGACCCCCGGGACCTCAACTAAAAGCATCAACATGTCTTAAACATTATCCAAACTTTCTCCAATCGTCAATACACCTCAACTAACTCCAAAATCATCAAATTACATCGAATTCAAGCCTAAGTTCTTTTAAAACTTCTAAAACACGCATTCGATCAAAACAAGTCTGAATGACCTGAAATTTTGCACGCATATCCCAAATCACCTAACGGAGCTATACCAACTCTCGGAATTCCATTCCGACTCACGAATCGAAATTTCACCTATCAACCGGAAATCGCCAAAATACTAACTTCGCCAATTCGAGCCTAATTCTACAACGGACCTCCAAAAATAGTTCCGATCACGATCCTAAGTCACAAATCACCTAACGAAGCTATCCGAACCATAAAATTTGCATTTCGAGCCCTCTAACACATAAGTCAATATCCGGTTTACTTTTCCAACTTAAGCTTCCTTAAAAGAGACTAAGTGTCTCAAACCTTACCAAAATCATTCCGGAATGACTTCAAATTTTGCACACAAGNAACCAACAGTCTCGCATGAGGCAAAAATGCGCCAATAGGTCATAACGCGAACAAGATACATAAGGAAATGACTCAGGAATGGACTTCTCAACTCACACAACTAATATGGACTTTTCCCCAGAGTATAGGAATTTATCAAGCCGTTTCACAGCACACATAGCACAATCATAATATTACATGAATTGACGAACACGAAACAACATATGATATTCCAACACCCCTCCTTGAGGAGCGCTATACTGAAATGAACACATTTGACTCACATGAAGCCCATAATCCTATTTAAATCCATTCACCCACTTCAGGTTGATTCTGCTCGCACTGAACTGGGCTGATATCCTTTTCTGGACCCGTAATAAGTCATTTCTTCTCATAACACGCAAGAACTACCACCATAGTCGGGACAACACCCCACAATCCACAACCAAATGAAC
>MU714529.1:373992-385592 GCA_026770625.1 Nicotiana glauca
GTACGAATTAAACTTTACAAAGGGAAACTTTAAACTCATAAATATTTACCACAAGGACCTCGTCCTTACATAATGTCCAACGCGGCTTACAGGCCGGTTTAAATATTTCACATTGTGCCAACTGCAGTTTCCAATTTCCTTTCTTTCTTCTTCTCAATAAATTTCGTAAACATTTTTTTTTCATAGCACATAACGAAACCTCATACCGGTAGGGCATATAATTCATTAAAAAAAATTGGAATCAATTATTCCGAAACACATTAAACCCATTGTAGTGAATAATAAACATTACTTTAACCTTACCCCAAAATCCTTGGAGCCCAATTTCTAACATCCAGAATTCTTTTCAAGACCCGAATCTCACATACACACACTGTATAAGTCCGAACAAACTGTGTCAAGCCATAACAATAACCCTAGATATAATCGCATAACATACTACACAACTTGTATACTCGCAACACCATTCTCGATTACCATAACCACTCAAACCAACCAAGTACCAATAGGAAACCCCACATTAAACAGAACCTCACTCCAAAACCTTCGTACCCCATCAATAATGAAGAAATATACAGGAACTCACAATATACAACACGTTCCCCTTACTGGTAGAAAATATCTGGTTTAAACCATGGTAGAAACCATCAAGAACACTTGGAAATCCATTTTCTCCTAATCAAGCTATCAAAACTAAATTCCTCTAATTCAACCAGGCCACGCAGGTCATCAAACTCAAGAATATTGCCATATTACTACAACTAGTTCAACAAAAATTCTTCACAAGCTTAGGTAACACAAACCATAAAATACCTCAATTCCACTACTAAGATCACCTTCATTCTCGTGACAATCAACTCAACTTTTTCAATTAGAGTCAAATTCAAATCTTAACACATACACCCTGTTAGTAGAAAAGAAACTCTCCACTCAACATTATAAGGAACACACCTACGTAAATTATTCCGCATGAGATAACCCACCTATTTTGCCTCCAATTAACATTTTTGTATACCTTTTACCGTCATACACATTACACAATCACTTAGTCTTCCTGAGTCTAAACTCATACCGTAACATGAAATTTATTTCACTCCAAACAGGAGACATGAAAAGATTCTTCACGCGCCCATAACTTGGGGTTACACATCCTATCACAATGGAAATCATACACTCAATAGTCCATCTATCATCCAGTAGACCTTCCTCGTCACTTCCAAGTCATATAGATACATCTCGCAGTACTAACATACTCTTCACGTAGCTATCCAACCATCATTCCCATTAATAGGGACAATACCAGACATATAAGTTCAAAACACTTGCTCGCACAATCAGCACCTCGGTGCTCAAGCCATAGGCAAAGACCTGGCCTCAAGTCCTTCAGACTGGCCCAACATCCACTCATAGAGATCACGTCTCGCCCCTCGATCGAGGATTTACAAGCCATCAAGGCACATCTAAATAATGAGCGCTCGTTCACGTATACGTTCACGTGGAAGGAATTGTAAGAGTTACTTTTCAAGTTGAATCAAGGACGCACGATAAGAATTTCAAGAATATGAAGTTTTTCCTAAAGGTTCTGCAACCTATCGAGGATAAATACAGACATCTCCGTACTGATCCGCGAGATTCTACTAAACCTGCTCATGACTCGCGAGACCTAGTAACCTAGGCTCTGATACCAACTTGTCACGACCCAAATCCCGAACCTGATCGTGATGGCGCCTCTCGTGTAGACAAGGCCAGCCAGTCAACCCATTTAATCCTTTTAAAACAATTTAATATACACAATTATAGTATAAACATGGTTTAATAATATCCAATAGCGGAAAGTATAGGTAAAATGCGGAAATCCAACCCAACATAGCCCTAACCGGTGTGTCACAAGTCATGAGCAACTAAGAAATCCTGACACAAGTTTACTAAATACGAAATCCAATACAATAGTTTGAATAACATAGAAACAATAAGATAAAGGAGTCACGGGGTCTGCGAACGCCAACAACTACCTTGTAGTCTCCGAAACACCACCTGGACTGGAAGGATCAGCTCTCAGTTATGGAAATCTGCTATGCCTGAATCTGCACACACAGTGCAGGGAGTAATGTGAGTACTCCGACCCAGTGAGTAATAAAAATAAATAATGACTGAAAGCATGAAATCTCATAAAGGCACAAATAACGCTATCTCAAGCAATACAATCAGTTATACAATAAAACCGTGAAGTATCGGATAAATCTCTTTTAAAACAGTTAAGACCAATAATTTCAACAAGTAAGAAATAATCATAAACCTGCCCCTCGGGCTCAATATCAAATCAGAAAACCTGCCCCTCAGGCTCAATATCAAACTCTCAGTACAGTATCAGCCCTGCGGGCTCACTCCCAACTCACATAGTACAATATCAGCCTCTCGGTCTCACTCCCAACTTACCTGGGTACCCGCGCTTACTGTAGGGGCGCAGACTCCGAAGGGGCTCCTACAACCCAAGCGCTATGTCATCAGAAGGCCTTAAAGCCTGTCACATCAACATAAGGCCTTAAAGCCTTCTCACATCACACTCGAGGCCTGAAAGCCTCCTCACACCACTCAACATATCCTCACATATGGCCCCCGGCCTCAATCAGTCCAGAAAATAATCATAAGCCCCTTGGGCAACAGTAAAACAATAGTGCTCAGCTCAAACATCAATTCAAATATCATTTGAATCTCAAGTTGAGTAAAAATATAGCTGAGTTCATGAAATAGTATAATTCAATTGGACTGAGTTCAAATAATATTTCAATTAGTGAGGAAACAGTGATGGAAATTCACAAAGGGTTTCACATAGTCGGCACGAAGCCCAAGTATGGCAATAAGCCCAAGTCATAGTGAAAAACAACAAGTCTTTATCAAATACGCGGTAAAATATCAACAGGGATGGGCCAAGTCACAATTCCCAATAGTAAATGACCCCGCGCTCGTCATGCAGCGCGTGTCTCATCTCAACATAGCACTACGTTGTGCAATTTGGGGTTTCAAACCCTCAGGACATCATTTAAAATCATTACTCACCTCGAACCGGCTATTTCTTTAACTCGCAACGCCTTTGCCCCTAGAATTGGCCTCCACGTACGTCGAATCTATCCAAAACCACAACTTATAGGAACAATACCCAATAAAAAATAACTGAAAAACATCAAAATTCACGAATTTGACAAAACCCGAGCCCCGGACCCACTTCTCGAAAAATCAAAAAATTGATATCATCGGATTCCTTATCTCGCCATGAGTCTAACCATACAAAAATTATCCAATTCCCATAATATTTCGACCCTCAAATCCATGATTCTATCCTAGAGGGTTTTCTATACTTTTCCAACAAAATTCGCAGATTAAACGCCAAAACTAGTGATAGATTCAAGTTATACAACCAAAATTGAGTTAAGAATACTTACCCCGTTGTTCTCTCCAAAAATCTCCCGAATAATCACCTTATCCAAGCTCCAAATTGGTAAAAATGGAAAATGGGTTCGTCCCATTTTCAGAACTTGAAAAACAATCTGCTAGAAATTTTTCGTGTGCACTGTTCACCCCGTGTTACTGTTCACGGGTACTGTTCATGGTACTATTTATGGATACTGTTACGGGGCACTGTTACGGCATTGTTCATGGCAATGTTCAAAACTACTGTTCACAGTGCTGTGAAAAAAATGTAGCAGCTTTATTTTTTCGTGCCTAAATCGATCCGTTAACCTTCCGAAATACACCCGAGGCCCCCGGGACCTCAACTAAAAGCACCAACATGTCTTAAAACATTATCCAAATTTGCTCCAATCGTCAAAACACCTCAACTAATGCCAAAATCATCAAATTATATCGAATTCAAGCTTAAGTTCTTTTAAAACTTCTAAAACACGCATTCGATCAAAAACCTATCCAAAACACGTCCGAATGACCTGAAATTTTGCACGCATACCCCAAATCACTAACGGAGCTAAACCAACTCACGGAATTCCATTCCGACTCACGGATCGAAATTTCTCCTATCAACCGGAAATCTCCAAAATACTAACTTCGCCAATTCAAGCCTAATTCTATACCGGACCTCCAAAAATACTTCCGATCACGCTCCTAAGTCACAAATCACCTAATGAAGCTATCCAAACCATAAAATTTGTATTTCGAGCCCTCTAACACATAAGTCAATATCCGGTTTACTTTTCCAACTTAAGCTTCCTTAAAAGAGACTAAGTGTCTCAAACCTTACCAAAATCATTCTGGAATGACTTCAAATTTTGCACACAAGTCACATTCGACATTACGAACTTGCCTCAACTTTCGGAATCGCATTCCGACTCCGATATCAAAATTTTCACTTCCTGTCGAATTTTCTCAAAAACCTCCAAATTTCTATATTTAGCCAAATGCCTTCAAAATGACCTCCGGACATCCGAATTCACTTCCGATCGCACTCCCAATTCCAGAATCACCATACGGAGCTATTCCCAGACTCAGAATCCCAAACAGACATCTATAACACTGAAATGCCTTCCAACCTAAATTATTGAAATTCTTCTAAAATACTAACTTCCACAATATACGCCGAAATGTTCACGGGTTATCCAAAATCAAATCCGGATATATGCCCAAGTCCGAAATCATCATATGAACCTGTTGGAACTTTCAGATCCCGATTCCGAGGTCGTTTACTCAAAATTCCAATCTTAGCCATTTTCTTCAATTTAAGGCTGCCGCAATGAAAATTTTCTTTCCAATTTGACTCCGAATTTCCTGAAATTTAACTCTGACCATACGCACAAGTCAATATACCTAAAATGAAGCTATTCATGACTTTCAACTGCTGAACGACGCGCTAGAGCTCAAAACGACCGGTCGAGTCATTACAGATTTTGAGTTGAAATCATGTGAAAAGATGTTGAGGATTGAAGAAAACTAGTTAGAAACGACTTACAATTGATTTTGAGAAGAAGTTGCCTTTGAAAAATCGCCCTAGAGTGTTTATGTTTTAAGAAGATGTGAAAAATGGTTAAAAATTCGTCTAAGTATCGATTTTACAGGTCTCTGATATCGCAATTGCGACCAGGATTCGCAATTGCGAACCTAGAATCTGCTAACATCGCAAATGCGAAAGATATGTCGCATTTGCGACCTGACCCAAAATCCTGCAGCCTTCGCATTTGCGATTGAGGGAAGTCCGAGGCCATTTCGCATTTGCGACAAGTGCTTCGCATTTGCGAAGAAGGTAGACCAGGCCACATCTCGCATTTGCGATACATTACTCGCATTTGCAAAGCCTGCAGGCCTACAACATACCAGCAATTCCTAAGTTAAAATTTCATTCCGTGGCCTATCCAAAACTCACCCGAGCCCCCGGGCTCCAAACCAAACATGTACACTAACCCAAAAACATCATAGGAACTCGCTCGTGCATTCAAATCACCAAAATAACATCAACAACTATGAATTTAGCATCAAAATCATGAAATCATTCAAGAACATCAAATTTTTTAATTTTCCCAAATAAGGTCCGTTTCACGTCATTTCAAGTCCGTTCCTTATCAAATTTCACAGACTCAACTTAAATCACGTATAAGACCTGTACCGGACTCCGGAACCAAGATACGAGCCCGATACCATCAAATTTCAAACACATTTCATTTTCAAAATCTCATGTATTTTTCAGAAAATAATTTTTTTCAAAATTTATTACTCGGGCTAGGGACATCAGAATTCGATTTCGGGCATACGCCCAAGTCCATATTTTCTTACGAACCTCTCGGGATTGTCGGAACACGAATCCGGGTCCGTTTACCAAAAATATTGTCCGAAGTCAACTTAAATTCATTTTAAATGCAAAATTTATTATTTTTCACCGATTTTTCATATAATGGATTTCAGGCTACGCGTTCGGACTGTACACACAAATCGAGGTAAGGTAACAAGGAGGTTTTTAGGCTTCGAAACATTGAATTTATTTCTAAATCAAGTGATGACTTTATGGGTCATCACATTTTGCAAATCTTTTTTCATGTTTAAGGGTTGTGATAGGACGATTCAAATTCTGTTGTTCTTAATAAGAAGTTTCCAGTTCGAGTTCTGAGATAGAAAAAATTTCTTTAGGGATTGTTTGACGGAACTGAATTGATAAATAAATAAAAATCTTATATTCCATTTGTCAATGTTAAATTAGGATAATCAAAAGTTCCATGTACCGATTATAAATTCGTTATAAGTTTAGGTGGTTCTAAGGTAATTTTGCCTTTTAGCTTTTAACAGTTTAGGTCCTAAAAAACATTATCTTTTTCAGACATCCAAAAATTACTGATTCCTATAACTACTAAAATTAAGTTTATTTTCTTGGATTAAGCAATGCAGAATGTTTTCCTACTTTTTGAATTTGTCTGCGGCTATTTTTTATTTTTTTCAGTTAGTTAGTTAATAGTTGTTACTAAAATTTTTTAGCTTTGTATAATGGAAAGATGAGGTAAGCTAAATACAAAAGAAGTTTTTAAAAGAAATATAAGCTACTTCTTTAAAACGTTTTAACAAATAATAAGGGATATTAAAGACAATGAAGAAAAGATCTATTTTCGAGTTGTTAAAATGAAAGAAGAATACATGAGATTCGATTATCCTAACTACTCAATCTAAAAAATCCAATCTGTTGGTCTTGGATTTCCTCCTTTTCTTTTTAATAAATATAAGAGTCATTTTTTCCTCTAGTTGTTGTAAATTATAATTTTACTTGCATTATGTACTTAGATATTAGTTCCATGGAACAATTTATTCACATATATACGTCAAATAATATTATTAATAATAATAATAATAATAATAATAATAATAATAATAATAATAATAATACAACAATTGTTATTCACACATATGAGCATTTATCCGTGTTCTAATTTTATCAGTAACATATTCACTATTTAAAATTTATAAGTTTGAGGTTTTAAAATAGCGATCTCCAATGCTACTAATTACTGTATATATTTTTAGTGGAATTTTAAATTTAAACCAAATCATTAAATTCCACATATAAATCCCATAAAAAAAGTCTTCATTTCTCCACCTTTTCTTCCCACAAAATTCACCGACAATCCCAACCTAAAATTAATAAGAAAAATAAACATTAAAAAAAAAATAAAATCTAACCTTACTGGCTTTAAATTTTTATATTTTAGTAGTTAAAACTACACTCATTTTTCTTCAATTTTCTATTACTCCTCCTTAAGTGGCCACCATCAATTTTTTTCTATATTTAATATATTGACAATAATTGTTTAAAGTACCAAAATACAGCCGAATCCATCAAATTCATACTTCTTTCCCAATTCCCAACTAGTATTTCTTTATCTTCCCAGCTCACAAAACACACACACACACACACAGAGTCTCCCTCTCTCTCAAAAAGTAAACTATGAACATGATACCCACTCCTTAAGAACTGAAAAAACCACGAAATCTGAAATATTGAAACGTCAAAACCTATTTGGGGTTTTGAGTTTTCCTGTTAAGAAGAAAAAATGAGCTCAAAAATCTTAATTCTCTTCACCATTTCAATTTTCTTGATTTTCCGGCCGACAACCTCAGACATTGTTTCCGACCGGTCAACACTTCTATCAATCCGATCTGCTTTACGTGGCCGTTCACTTTTATGGAATATAACAAGTCCGACATGTTCTTGGCCCGGTGTTATTTGTTCGCCGGACAAATCCGCAGTTCTCGAACTTCATCTTCCCGGAATGGGACTTTCCGGCCAAATTCCACCTGGTCTTTTCTCAAATCTTACTAAATTAAACTTCCTTAGTCTTCGTTACAATGCACTTTCCGGCGTAATTCCGGCCGACTTATTTTCTCCATTAAAAGACTTGAAAAACTTGTACCTTCAGCATAACCTCTTTTCCGGTCCGGTTCCTGATTCAATTTTCAGTCTTTCTAATCTTGTCCGGCTCAATCTTGCTCATAACAATTTCTCCGGTCCAATCCCTTCTTCTTTCAACAATTTGACTGGTTTGGGTACACTTTACTTGCAGGATAATGGGTTTTCTGGTCAGATACCGGATCTGAATTTACCCGGTTTGGTTCAGTTCAATGTGTCAGATAATCAGTTAAATGGGTCAATTCCTAGTAAACTTTCGGGTCAACCCAAGGATTCTTTTTTGGGTACTTCACTATGTGGGAAACCACTTGATTCATGTGATAATAATAATAATAGTAATGGAGATGAAGGGGGAAAAAAGAAGAAACTTTCAGGTGGAGCAATTGCTGGTATTGTAATTGGTTGTGTTATTGGTTTGCTTTTGATTCTTTTATTACTGTTCTTTTGTTGTTGTCGGAAAAAGAGTAACAAAGAAACAACAAGATCTGCTGACGTGGCAGGTGTTAAAGAAGTTGGAGTTGAAATTCCTGAAGAAAAGGGTGTTGAGAATAATGGAGGAAAAGATGGATTTTTGGGTAGTGCAATTGCAGCTATAGGAGTTGGAGGGGGTAATAAAGATAAAGGAAAAGCTGAGGCAGTTGTTGGAAATGGAAAAAGTTTAGTATTTTTTGGAAAAATGAATAAAAGTTTTGATCTTGATGATTTGTTGAAAGCTTCAGCTGAAGTTTTAGGAAAAGGGACATTTGGTACTGCTTATAAAGCTGCATTAGAATCAGGGATTACATTGGTTGTGAAAAGATTGAGGGATGTAACTGTACCTGAGAAAGAGTTTAGGGAAAAAATTGAAGAAGTTGGAAAGTTGAATCATGAGAATTTGGTACCTTTAAGAGCTTATTACTATAGTGGAGATGAGAAGCTTCTTGTTTATGATTATATCTCAATGGGGAGCCTTTCTGCACTTTTACATGGTAAGAAAATAGTAACTTCTTTTCTTTGCTATATTGTTCGGAATCTTTGAAAATGCTATTGCGTGCGTGTTGGATCCGCCAAAAGTAGTGCATTTTTGGAGGATCTAATATAGGTTCGGCATTATTTCTTTGAGAAGCCGAGCTGAGTTTCTATGAGAAACAACCTTTCTACCTTCATTAGGTTGGGGTAAGCGTACACACTACACTCACCGGACCCCACTTGTGGGAATATACTAGATTCATTGTTGTTGTTTCCGAACAACATTTTGTGTCATGCCATTATAGTACAGTAGTGTTGTTTACCATTTACACGATCTGCAAATTTTAGTTATCTGATTGACACTGATACTGCTACTTTTGCTGATTACTATGAGGGTAGTAACTTTGGATAGTATCTGTTTTCTTGGATCTTGTTATCTGTTCTTGAACTGGTGGTATTGTGTATAAAGTTGCTGAGTTTGGCTGATGTGCTGTAGTTGAATTTCTTTTCGTCAGAAACAACCCTCTCTACCTTCGAGGTAGGGTAAGGTCTGCGTACACACTACCCTCCCAACCCTACTTGTGGGATCACACTGGTTCTGTTGTTATGGTTGCTATGCTGTAGTTTGAATTATTGTGCCCAAGTGTGTTCACGAGATGCATTTAGAATAGGTCAAAATGCAGTTTTTTTTTAAAATATTGGAATGAGGACCACTTTGGCCCAACCACTAAAATCAAGCTTTTCTTGTTTTCTTTTTGTCTTGAGATGCTGAACTTTCAACTTACACTGTCAATTTTTGGTGTGAACTTGATCTGTCATTGAACACATGTTGCTACGTTCTGCATATTTGTTCTTATCTTAAAGTAATGTGAAAACATTGTGCAAAATGAATGTGAACTTTTGACATGTTTTTTATGTTACTCAACCTGGAATAGGCTTTAAAATCTGCAATTTTATAGTGAAATTAGCTGTATGAACTCTTATTCTCCATTTAGGTTAAGAGTTCTAAATTAACCAAAATCTGCATATATGTGAAGTACAGAAGGTTTATGGGCAAAACAAAATTGTGAGACTTTAAACCAAATTAACCTCTGTTTGGTAACATATCAACTACTACTACAACAACAACTACGTCTCATGATATGAGTTCTCACTGTCCATTTCACTCCATTTAAGCTCATCTCAGTCCAATATCATAGAACTGCTACGAGCTTAAATAGAGCGACATGGACAGTGAGGGTAAAAGCTATGAATTATTTGGGTGCTGAACTCGGCATGTCTCCATTGTTAGTATATGACTGACAGTTAGAAAGTAGAATTATTGCATAACTTTCATGTCATAATAGTTTGTCATTCATCTTGTCTTTTCTATAGGCAACAAAGGAGCAGGTAGGACACCATTGAACTGGGAAACAAGAGCTGGCATTGCTCTTGGAGCTGCACACGGGATTGCCTATCTTCACGCACAAGGCCCCTCCGTTTCGCATGGCAACATTAAGTCATCCAACATCCTCCTCACCAAATCATACGAGGCCCGTGTTTCAGATTTTGGCCTTGCTCAACTTGTCGGTCCTTCATCAACTCCCAACCGAGTTGCAGGTTACAGGGCACCAGAGGTAACCGACCCTCGTAAAGTCTCCCAAAAAGCAGATGTCTACAGCTTTGGCGTCTTGTTGTTGGAACTCCTAACGGGAAAGGCCCCCACCCATTCGTTAATGAATGAGGAAGGCGTAGACCTACCAAGATGGGTGCAATCAGTGGTACGAGAAGAGTGGACAGCTGAAGTCTTTGACCTCGAACTCCTTAGGTACCAAAACGTCGAGGAGGACATGGTTCAGCTCTTGCAACTTGCAGTTGATTGCACTGCTCAGTACCCGGACAGACGCCCTTCAATGGCCGAGGTCACTAGCCGCGTTGAAGAACTCTGCCGTTCTAGCTTCATGGATTCTGGAGCTGACACAATTGACAATGCAGAAGTGGAAACTGCGTGAAATTGATCAAGAAAATAGTTCCATCACATTATTTCCTTTTTTTTCCTTTTTTTAACGTTTTCGATTGAGCATTTTAATTTCTTTGTTCATTCTTGGAGATTCTTCAGTGAAGATCAATTGTTCATTTTTTTTTTTTCTTGTAGCAACAAAGTTTCATTAAGATCTGGTTGGAAGTTGAAGTGGGGTTGGTTTTTAGATATTAATGTATTCTTTTTAAAAGGGGTGTGAGCTGTATAAATAATTGAGATGACCTTGTAGTTACAACTCATTGCACAGTTTCTTGATTCTTTAGGATTTTCTTCTGATTAAAGATTGATTTGTTGGTAATAGTGATTGTAATTATCATTAATGGTGTGTAATGCCAACAGCCAGCAATACCATGTGAGATTATTCCTTCCTAATGGTCCAAACAACCTTATCAAAATTTGAATAGACTTATCTAGGCGGATCCAGAATTTAACCTTTATGGTTCCAGATTTTTTAAGACGGCGGCCTCAAGTGGTTGTAATTTAATTTTGTACATATTTAATAAATTTTTAACATGATTTGGACCAAAGTTATTGAGTTATTTCAAACTTACGTGAAAGGCTACCTCCAACACTTGACTAGACTTATATGACTTTTTCAATCCCATTTGTAGTTTGATACGTGAAAGGCTACCTCCAACACTTGACTAGACTTATAGCCTGTTTGGTCAAGCTTCTCAGGAGGCAAGAAGTGCTTTTTTCCCAAAAGCACTTTTTTTCCCTAACTTGAGGTGTTTGGCCAAG
>MU714530.1:0-35223 GCA_026770625.1 Nicotiana glauca
TCTCACTTATCTTTGCCCGAAAACTTTTCATGTTTCCGAGCAAAGAGGGGCAGCTGTGAGCACGTGATTTTTGCCTTATATATGAATTATTCCCAAAAAATTTCCATTCAAAAGATTTTTCCTTATTTTTACAATTTTGTGTTAATTGGTTGCATTTTTATTTGTGCATGTTAATTCATATAAAATACAAAAAAATACATTTACGATATAATTTCATATTTTTAGGATCAATTAGGGGTTAGCTTGTTTTAGAGCCAAACATGAAAAATCACAAAATAGTTCACTTTTGCATTTAATTGTTTAATTGTGAATTCGGCCCGAAATAGATTTTTTAAAATAATTTTAGGAATTAATTAGTTTAATTTTGAAATATATTAGGATTTTATTTTAATTTTTGCAGTTTATAAAATAAAAAAAAATAAAAATATACAAAAATACAAAATGAAAACAAAAACAAAACAAAAAGAGATAAAAGAAAAATAATTTAAAAATTGGTCTTCATAAGGTGCCAATTTGGGCCAAAATTGCCTGGCCCAAGACAATTCCCGCCTGTTTAGCCCAAACCCACACCCTTTGCCCGGTCCAGGCCCTTCCCAACAAAACGATGTCGTTTCAGGGCGCATCAATCTGGGCCATTCACTAATTCCATCCAACGGTCCAGGATCCTTCTTTGATTGTAAAATAAAAATGTCTGAAGAAACTAGCTAAAATCAGAGATAAAGCTCTTTCTTCCTCGTACATTTCTGTCTCCGCCCTAACGCCGCCGGTCGGAAATCACCGCCGCCGCCGGCAGTCGTCCATTCACCCCTAAACTTACACCACCATACCACCTCCCCTTCCTCTTTCCATTCCCACCATTAGCTTCCCTCAGAAATGAACCCATCGCTTCAAACAAGCCCCGTCGTCTTCGCCGGAACCCTACCGCCGGCGAACGTAACTTATGCCAACGGCCACCAAATTAACACCCATTGTTGCCCTTCTCATCCACTTTCCATTCCTCTGAGTGGTTTTCCTTAAATCTTACCTAAAAGCATCGAATGTTAAATTAAAAAGTTCCGGCCAAAATCTCACCTCATCCAAAAAATCCCAAAATCATACCATACACTCCCCTGACCTCCTTTATCCCTAATCCGTAACCAAAATCCCTCAAACTCCACTGGAGCTCATCATATTTCAAATCTGAATTTTCCGGTCAAAAAACCCTAACCTAAATTCTTGAGGATTCCTGATCGTATCATCCCAAATAGTGTGTTTTCATTCAAAACACACCGTTTGGGCTGTTACGGATCATGGATCCTAGAGGATTCTAATGTCCTGGCTGGCCGGAGTTTGTTTTCTAGTAAGTCGTCTAAATTCCTTTTTAATTTCACTTGTTTTATTTACTGTTTTTATTTTTCTGTTCTACTTGATGAAATCCTGTTAAGTTAGGGTAATTAATCAGTCATTTTTTTATTTGATCAGTGCCCTCTTTGTTTTATCTTGAGATGTTTTTGTTAGTCAAATCATTTAGTTGTAATTTAGGTTTGAATAGCAATTAGTAATAGTTTGAATATAAGTTTGATAGAGGATTATTTGAGGTTTTAGTAGTTAATGTTAGTTAAATTCATGCTGTTTGGTTCTTTATTGTTGCCAAAATTCTGTCAATAGTTTAAACANGATTTGTGTTAAGGTTGATTCTAGTTGTGTATCAATTGTTTGAGATAATTTTAGGACAATTGATTGGATATAGCTGGTTGATCCTTAGTAGTTAATTTTTGTAGGTTAATTGATGTTTTAAGTAATTTTAAGAGTTAACAGGGTTAGTTTGGACATAGGTCAAGGGGGGGAAGGGGGGGTCTGCAGTAATTCTAAGGTTTAACAAGGGTAAATTGGGCATATAAAAAGGGAAAGAATCCTTAATTTAGTAATTGAGAAAGGCAAATAAGGGTACAATAGACATTGACAATGGTATAAGAATAGGGTAGATGAAGGTAGAACCTTCTAGAACATTCCAATTAGGGTCTTAGTGTAAGTTTCTGCATTTGAAATGCAGTAACTTGAACATCAAGTAAAAAATATAGGGTCAAACAAGAAAGATCTAAAGATTAGAAAAAGAGAAAAAGTGTGAGGAGATTCTAGAATATTCTGTCCCAATTTGTGCCTATAAAAGGCACCCTAATGCCTTAGAGAACAAGTTTTGAAGCGTCACAAAATTCCCTCCCCTTCTTTGCAAGTTTAAGATCTGAAATTTGAGATCAAAACTCCAAAATCTTCAAAAAATCAAAAACAAAAACAGTAGTGATTCCCAAAAAAACCAAAAACAACAAAAATCCTCAAAAATAAAAAATAAAAAAAATAGAGATCAGTAGAAAAATGAAAATCAATCCTTGTTTCATAAAAGTTTCAGCTTAAATTAAGTGCTTAATATTCTAATTTTGCTGCTGGAGGTTCAGTTCATCTTGTTGAGTTGTTTTCGATTAAATTGAAGATCAAACAAGCTGATTTTGGTCAAGTTTTGAGTCTATTCAAGCCGATTTCATTTAGTTTGTGTTTAACTTCGATGGAAATTTCTTCTGGTTGATCTAATATCATCTCTGGGTTAAATTTACTGTTGTGAGCTGCTATTTGCTTTGCTAATTACTCAATCTGCTACTGACTTTCACCTCCATCTCTGTGATTCAATTTCCAGGTACATTATTGCATCCCTCGAATGACTGTAGTCTGAAAATGTGCAGAAATGATGTTATATGAAGAATTGAAGCCTATTTTCTGATTTAACATCTCTTTGATTTGTGTATTTAAACTCTACATTCATTGATGATATATAGATCCCTTTCAGTTTGTAATAAATGAACTGAAATTGGACTGTGATTAAGTATTTTGGACTGTTATTTGGGTCTTCAGTTACAGTCATGAGTCAAGCTTTATAATTATGTAGTCATTGAGGTTCGAATAGGTTGACACATTTCGCAAGTTGAATTCAATAGGCCGTGTAGTTCATGCTGTTGGGTTTAGACTATGAGTTAAATACTTGATTAAGTCCTGTAGTAGTGAAAGCAGGTAAAAAAAAATGGTTGCAAGTTTAATAATTAATTCCACTTGGCATTGTAGTCGTGAAACACATTTGAGATGGTTGTTGTAGGAGTTAAATCTCATTAATTTTGTAATTGTAAAAAATAGGTTCAAAAGGGATTGATAAATGTCAGTAGTTAATTTAAGAATATCCAAATTGCAGTTAATAGTTAGTTTCCATTACTGTTTCTCACATTAAATCCAAGTAGGAAATCAAATTTATATATCTAAAATTAATCACGAGTGCTTAATTGAATCCACATCCTTGTGTTTAAATTCCTCTCGTTTCCAGTTGTTAAAATGGGAGCCAAGCTCAGAAGAGTACCGAGATGCAATTGGTAGTTAAAGTAGTGTCTGCATTCATTAGTTTTAGTTTTATTTTTGCAACTTATTGCACTTGCCGTTCGTTAACAGACCTTGAGCTTTTGTGATGTAAATGTCAATTAAAGATTGTTTGGGCCAATAGGCAGCCCAGCTATGCAACGCCTGAAACTCAATTTGGAATGGACCAGCTGTCAGGCCCAGGTCATGAAAATCTATGCTGGATTTTAGAAGTGAGATCCAGCGATCCTATGGATAAGCTGTGGAAGCCCAGCCAGGGCTGATTACGAGATTCATTTTTAAAGACATGAAATAGCTCTTAAACAAAATTGATTGACTAGGATTTTTTAGAGACAAATAATCATAGTTTATTTTAGAGTGGTCCTTTAAATGAAATGAGATGAGCCTCACCAAACATAATGCAAAATTGCGGGGCCCTCAATAAATGCTATATAAAATACTTAGAATTCAGGCGGACCGTTTAGCGAATTTCATGGTCTTCTCCAAAGATAATAAATGCGTAGTTGCTTTAGGCGCGTTTTTAATAATCTTACTTTCTTAAATACGGGTGCACATACTCAACTGAGTCGAAATGTGTCAAAAACTGCAGGCGTACTGGTACGGCGTGGTTCGAGATACATTTTCATGACGTTGCAATTCTTGTAAAAATAAAATAAAAAATAAAAGCAGGTTACTAATAAAAGGCACATAAGTTAGAACATGTTTTAAAATCAGATATTAGCCAAATATAGCAGTTGAGCGACCGTGCTAGAACCACGGAACTCGGGAATGCCTAACACCTTCTCTCGGATTAACACAATTTCTTACCCGGATTTCTGGTTCTCGGACTGTAAACAGAGTCAAACCTTTTCCTCGATTCGGGATTCAACCGGTGACTTGGGACGCCATTAATCTCTCAAGTGGAAACTCTGAATAATAAATAACAAATCCCGTTCCGATTGTCCTTTAAGTGGAAAAACTCCTTTACGCCCTTCCGGGGGAGTAGTAAGTGAAAAAGGAGGTGTGACAGTATGTACCGCAGTCTTGCAGGGAGGAGCTGCGTCGTCAGTTTGAGTGGTTGATTCAGGGAGACATGACTGTGACCCAGTACGAGTTGAGGTTTACGTAGTTAGCTCGACATGCTACATGGATGATCCCGACTGATTGAGAGAGGATTAAGAGGTTCGTGGATGGCCTCAACTATCCACTCTGCATTTTGATCACCAGAGAGAGTTATGAGTGCTTCATTCGAGGAGGTAGTCAACACGGCTCGGGAGATTAAGACGGCTCGCCGTCGGGAGCGTGAGGAGAGGGAGGCCAAGAGGCCTCGAGGTTCAGGTAGCTTCAGTGGTGCTCCGTCTAGGGGCCAGTTCCAACGTGGTAGAGGTCGATCCTTCAGGCCTCCTCAGTCAAGTTGCCCAGAGTACAGTGGGGCTTCTTCAAGCCCTGGTCATCAGGGAGTTCAGCAGGGCCAGTCTTCACTTAGTGCCCTTCCAGGTCAGAGCTCTGCTCCTGCTTCTTCAGCCCAGGGTTCTTCAGTAGCGAGGGGTTCTCTTCAATCCCCTTCTCCAGCGCAGGGTAGTTTCTATGAGTGCGGTGAGCTTGGTCACATGAGGAGACAGTGTCCTCGGCTTCGCGGTGGTCAGTCTCAGCAGAGGGATCAGCCCTCCTCTTCTACTCCATCTACTTCAGCACCCTCCCAGTTAGGTAGGGGTGGGGGCCAAACAGCTAGGGGCCACCCTAGAGGGGGAGACCGATCTGGTGGTGGTCAGGATCGATTCTATGCTCTTCCAGACAGGAGTGACGCCATTGCATCAGATGTTGTTATCACAGGTATTATTTCAGTCTGCCACAGGGATGCTTCTGTTTTATTTGATCCCGGATCTACATACTCCTATGTTTCTTCATATTTTGCCCATCATTTGGGTACGACCCGCGGTTATCTTGCTTTGCCCGTGCACGTATCCACCCCGGTGGGTGATACTATTATTGTGGATCATGTATATCGATCTTATCTGGTGACTATTGGGGGTCTAGAGACCCGAGTTGATTTGTTGTTGTTGATCATGGTAGATTTTGATATGATTGTGGGTATGGATTGGCTATCTCCGTACCATGCTATTCTGGACTGTCATGCCAAGACAGTTACGTTGGCTATTCCGGGTGTTCCGTGGATTGAGTGGCGTAGAATGACAGACTATGTTCCTAGCAGGGTGATTTCTTTCCTAAAAGCCCAGCGGATGGCTGGAAAGGTTTTCTATCGTATTTGGATTTTGTGAGAGATGTTGGAGCCGAGACTCCTAGTCTTGATTCTATTCCCGTTGTGAGGGATTTCCCAGATGTGTTCCCAGCAGACCTGCCGGGCATGCCGCCGGACAAGGACATTGATTTTGGTATTGATCTGGTGCCGGGCACTCAGCCCATCTCCATTCCTCCGTATCGTATGGCACCAGCAGAGTTAAAAGAACTAAAGGATCAGCTTCAGGAACTCCTAGATAAAGGGTTTATTCGTCCTAGTATGTCACCGTGGGGTGCACCGGTCCTATTTGTGAAGAAGAAGGATGGCACAATGAGAATGTGCATTGACTACAGGCAGTTGAACAAGGTGACAGTGAAGAACAAGTATCCACTACCTCGTATTGATGATTTGTTTGATCAGCTCCAGGGTTCAAGGGTATTCTCTAAGATTGATCTCCATTCAGGCTATCACCAGCTGAAGATTAGGGATTCTGATATCATGAAGACGGATTTCAGGACGAGATATGGGCACTATGAGTTTCTAGTTATGTCTTTTGGGCTGACTAATGACCCAGCCGCGTTCATGCATCTGATGAACAGTGTATTTCGGCCGTATCTGGATTCATTTGTTATCATTTTTATTGATGATATCCTGTATACTCGCGTAGCCAGAAGGAGCATGCTCAGCATTTGAGAGTGGTATTATAGAGGTTGAGGGAGGAGAAACTTTATGCAAAGTTCTCCAAGTGTGAGTTCTGGCCTGGGTCTGTGGCTTTTCTGGGGCACGTGGTGTCCAGTGATGGTATTCAGGTTGATCCAAAGAAGATAGAGGCGGTGCAGAGTTGGCCTAGACCATCCTCGGCCACGGAGATTCGGAGTTTCCTCGGTGTGGCAGGATATTATCGCCGATTCGTCTAGGGTTTTTCATCTATTGCTTCGCCCTTAACCAAATTAGCGCAGAAGGGTGCACCATTTGTGTGGTCGGACGAGTGCGAGGAGAGCTTTCAGAAGCTCAAGACAGCTTTGACCATAGCTTCAGTGTTAGTGTTGCCATCAGCTTCAGGTTCTTACACCGTGTATTGTGATTCTTCGAGAGTTGGGATCAGATGCGTGTTGATGCAGGAGGGTAGAGTTATTGCATATGCTTCTCGTCAGTTGAAGCCTCATGAGAAGAACTACACCTTACATGATTTGGAGTTGGCTGCTATAGTTCACGCTTTGAAGATTTGCAGGCACTACTTATATGACGTATCTTGTGTGGTATATACTGATCATCGCAGCCTTCAGCATCTGTTCAAATAGAAGGATCTTTATTTGAGGCAGCAGAGGTGGTTTGAGTTACTCAAGGACTATGATATTACCATATTGTATCACCGAGGGAAGGCCAATGTAGTGGCCGATGCTTTGAGCCGGAAGACGGTTAGTATGGGTAGTTTGGCTTACATTCCAGTTAGGGAGAGGCCCTTTGTAGTTGATGTTCAGGCTTTGGCCAATCGGATGGTGAGGCTAGATATTTCGGAGCCTAGTCGGGTGTTGGCTTCTGTGGTTTCTCGGTCTTCCTTGAATGGCAGCATTAGAGAGCGCCAGTACGATGATCCACACTTGCTTGTCATTAAGGACAGGGTCCAGCATGATGATGCCAAAGATGTGACTATTGATAGTGAGGGCGTGTTGAGGATGCAGGGCCAGATTTACGTGCCCAATGTGGATGGGCTTCGGGAGTTGATATTGGAGGAGACCCATAGCTCGCGGTATTCTATTCATCCAGGTGTCGCGAAAATGTATTAGGATTTGAGACAACATTACTGGTGGAGGAGAATGAAGAAGGATATTATGAGTCATGTAGCTCGGTGTCTCAACTGTCAGCAGGTGAAATATGAGCATCAGAGGCCCGGTGGTGTACTTCAGCGCATGGATATTCCCGAGTGGAAGTGGAAGAGGATTATTATGGATTTTGTGAGTGGTCTCCCTCGGACGTCGAGGAAGTTTGATTCGATTTGGGTGATTGTGGATCGGCTGACCAAGTTCGCGCACTTCATTCCGGTGTGTACTACCTATTCTTCGGAGCAGTTAGCAGAGATTTTCATCCGGGAGATCGTTCAATTGCATGGGGTCCCAGTTTCTATTATCTCAGATAGGGGTATCAATTTACATCCTAGTTTTGGAGGACTTTTCAGCAAGAGTTGGGTACCCAGGTAGAGTTGAGCACATCGTTTCATCCTCAGACAGACGGGCAGTCCGAGCGTACTATTCAGATATTGGAGGACATGTTGCGTGCCTGTGTTATTGATTTTGGAGGTTCTTGTCTGAGTTCTTGCCACTTGCAGAGTTTGCTTACAACAACAACAACTACCAGTCCAACATTCAGATGGCACCGTATGAGGCCTTATATGGGAGACGTTGTAGATCTCCGGTTGTTTGGTTTGAGCCGGCCGAGGCTAGACTATTGGGGACAGAGTTGGTCCATGATGCCTTAGATAAGGTAAAGGTGATACAGGTGAGACTTTGTACAGCTCAGTCGCGTCAGAAGAGTTATGCGGACCGAAAGATTCGAGATGTATCGTATATGGTGGGCGAGAAGGTCTTGTTGAAGGTTTCGCCCATGAAGGGCGTTATGAGATTTGGAAAGAAAGGAAAGTTGAGTCCGCGGTTCATAGGGCCTTTTGAGATACTTAGAAGGATTGGGGAGGTGGCCTATATGCTTGCTTTGCCACCCTTCTTATCAGGAGTTCATCCGGTATTTCATGTTTCCATGCTTCGGAAGTATGTTGGGGACCTGTCTCATGTGTTAGACTTCAGCACGGTTCAGTTGGATGATGATTTGACCTATGATGTGGAGCCAGTGGCTATTTTGGGTCGTTAGGTTCAAAGATTGATGTCAAAGGATATAGCCTCGGTGAAGGTGCAGTGGAGAGGTCAACCCGTAGAGGAGTCTACCTGGGAGAACGAGCAGGAGATGCGGAGTAGATATCCTCACCTATTCGAGACTTCAGGTATGATTCTTGACCCACTCGAGGACGAGCGTTTGTTTAAGTTGGGGAGGATGTGACGATCTGACTCATCGTCTCATGTATTATAGCCTCGTTTCCCCCATTTAATGCTTCTTCATATTTCATTATCGACATGGGTTGTGTTGGAGTTGAATTGGATTGGCTTGGATAGGAAATGAGATACTTAGTTTCTTTAAGGAAGGCTTGGTTTGGAAAAGTCAACCAGATATTGACTTATAAGTTAGAGGGCTCGGATGTGAATTCCGGTGACTCGGTTAGCTTCGTAAGATGATTTGTGACTTAGGAGTGTGATCGGAAGTTACTTTGGAGGTCCGGTGTAGAATTAGGCTTGAATTGGTGAAGTTAGAATTTTGGCGAATTCCGGTTGATAGGTGAGATTTTGATCCGAGGGTCGGAATGGAATTTTGAAAGTTGCAGTAGCTCCGTTAGGTGATTTTGGATATGTGTGTAACGTTTCAGTTCATTCGGAGGTGTTTTGGTCGGGTTTTTGATCGAATGTGCAATTTGGAAGTTTTTAAGAAACTTAGGCTTGAATCCGATGTGATTTAATGGTTTTAGCATTGTTTGATGTGTTTTGAGGGTTGGAACAAGTTTGAATGAGGTGTTAGGATGTGTTGGTGTTTTTGGTTGAGGTTCCGGGGGCCTCGGGGTGAATTCGAGTGGTTAAATGAGAGTTTTTGAAGTTTGCTTTAGGTCTGTTATTGCTGTTATCTGGTATTTCCGCTTCTGCGAAAATGGACCGCAGAAGCGGTTTCGCAGAAGCAGGTAAGGGGTCATAGAAGTGGTCAGGCACGGGTTATGGTAATTCCGCATAAGCGGAAGATGGTCGCTTCAGCGGGTCCGCAGGAGCGAACATTTTACAGCAGAAGCAGTTTTGAGAGAACCGCAGAAGCGGAGTTTGAGTCACATAGGCGAAGATTTGGTTTTTAAGTGAGAATCACATAAGCGGATTTTTGGTCGCAGAAGCGGTCCCGCATAAGTGGAAGCGGGACCGCAAAAGCGAAAGTAACTGTGGACAGAAAGGGTTTTAAAGGTTATATTTCATCCGCGAGCAAGAGGTAGTTTCCACCCTTTTTGAGCGACTTGGAGAGCTTTGTGCGAGAATTTTCGAGGGTTTTGACTGAGAATCAATTGTAGGTAAGTTCCTTAACCTAATTATTTGAGTTTATGTTAGATTTATCATGGAAATTAGTGGAAATTCACCCAAAGTGGGGTAAGTTAGGGCTTGAGAGGTTATAATGTAAAAATGGAATTTGGAGGGCCAAGTGGACTCCGATTTTGGTAAATTTTATTTATACAGACTCGTGGCGGGACGAGGAATCCGGTGATGTGAATTTCATAATTTTTCGAGAAGTGGGCCCGGGGCTCGGGTTTTGCCAACTTCGTGATTTTTGGTGTTTTTTGAGTTCTTTCGATTGGGTTATGTTTCATTAGTCTATTGTAATGTATTCCTTGTGGTTTTGATCAGATTCGGCGCGCGAGGAGGTTGATTCGAGAGGAAAAGTCATAGCGAGCTAGACTTGTGGCCGGCTTGAGGTGAGTAATAGATGTAGATGATGACCTGAGGGTTTTAAACCCCAGTATATCACACTGTGATGCTATATTGAGGCGAGACACGTAATCTATGAGGAGTGCGGGGTCGGTTGTGATTGGGGACTATGGCTTAGTCTATCCCAAGTAATGTTCGTACTGTGTTCTTGACTAGAGGCTATTGGTAAGCATCCTACTTGGATTTTTATGATATATCTGGGTCGTGTGCCGATTATTCGAATCCCTTAGGGATTATTATCACTGCTTCCATGATGCTTATCATGTTATGTGATTTCAATCCTGAGTTAAACACTGTTTCGAAATGATTAGTCACATTCCTAAGGTTTTAAAAACATAAACTATATTTTCCTAATAATTGGAACTGAGGACTATAACCTGACTTTGCTGTGTGGCTCATATGCATATTCTGGTCTGAGTATGGATCTGGCTGCATGCCACAGCAATGATACGATGATATTGTGCTTGGGCTGTAGGAGCCCTTCCGGAGTCTGAACCCCCACAGTGAGCGCGGGTACCCAAATGGATTAGGCTACGCGCCGCAGCGGTCATGTGCATTGTATTGCATCCATACATTGATGATTATCTGATTTACCTATCATTGCTTGGTTGCCATTTCTTTTTTATTTATGCTAAATTGCTAGCGGTAGCTTTACATTGTGGTATTTCGTGAATTCTCATCTTCAGTCATTATATATGCTTATTACTCACTGAGTTGGAAGTACTCACTTTACTCCATGCACCATGTGTGCAGATTCAGGTGTTCCGGGAGCTTAGTTGAGCTATTTGCTGCTTCCCAGAGTTTTCAGGAGTTGTCGAGGTAGCTGCCTGACGTCCGCAGGACCCGACTCCTCCCCTTATCCCTTTTATATTTCCGTATTTTAGACTTCTGTGTTATTGTGAATTCACTACTCAGTTGTATCTAGAGGCTCTAGACTCGTGACCCCAGATCTACTGGGAGTTGTTTTGACAGTTATTCTGGTTTCCGTGTTGTTTTTATTTACTATCGGATTATCAATCTTGTTAACTGTTAAATTACCTTAAACAATTGGTAATGGGGTGCGTAATTGGGTTGTGAGTGATAATTGGTCAGGCTTGCCTAGAATTTGTGTTGGGCGCCATCACAGTCGGGATTGGGGTTGTGACAAGTACATCACATATTTTGCATCATTTTTGTAAGTTCTTCCATGTCAACATAAGGTTCTAGGTTTCCGGCATTGTTGAATCGGAACCATAAGCCATCATATCTCCAATTTCTTGGTCCTCCTCTTCGTCTACCTCGGCACGCCCTTGATTTCGCTGTTTTGATCTTATCCAATCTCTGAAGCACACTAGAATTTTCAAGGCGTTGCTGCCTAATGAATGACCGGTATTTCCTAGTTGCTACCTTGCTTGGATAAATGCACTCTCTAATGCGACTGTTGAAATCGGCACATTTATCACGTCTCGAGCCATGGCCAAAAGAACAGGAAATTGATTTGAGTTGCTCTTCCACCAACCCAGCGGTAAAAAAATTCTTTCTGAGGGGCTTGCAAGTAAAATTGAAGTTCATCAATATTCCTGATACTGGTTTGTTGATGCTCTCCTAATGTAGACCAAATCAGATAATCTTGAACACCATCATCATCATGCATAGTTGTTCTAGATGTTGAAGGATTAATTGAAGGAATATTTGCATCTACAACCGAAGAAGCATCAACAATGTTAGCATAATAATTATATAAAGTTTGTAAATGTGTGTGTAGCTCAGAAATACAAGTGTCAATATCAGGAGTTTAAGTTGGTCCAATATCCATATAAGTATAAAGCTCTAATTAATTGGCGACACTTTATCATTTTGACAGTAGGGTTTAAAATAGCACAAATTAGGTAAATATGGGGAATTGGGTAGAAATATTTTTTAAACTTATCTAGCATAGATTCAACAACAGTAGCATATCGTTCCTTCTTCTTCAAAATATGTAGTAAAAGAGCAATTTCAGTAATATGAACTAAACCATTTGCAATAATAGGATAATAAGCTCCAGAAAACTCAAGTGTAGCCACATAAAAATTTTGTAAAAATTGTACAACATCATGAATGACATCCCAAGTTCTAGATGTTAACAAACGGCTAGGATCGGGACAATGAGAATTAACAACTTCAGTTATAGGCATTCTATATTTATCACAACATCTTAAGAATAAATAAGTATAGTTCCACCTAATAACTATTTCTTCAGGCATGAGTCTTGGTTTTAGTCCATAGTGTACACATTTTTCCTTAAATGCATATAATCTAGCACTTCTATTATTTCCTTGAATTACACCAACAACTCTTCTAACTAAAGTAATTTCATATCTAAATAATTCAAGGCAACTCTTCACAATCAAGTTATAAATATGACATGCGCATCTAACATGAAATATTTCAGGAAATGATGGGTGTAGATATAATTTTAATATTGTAACAGTAGCATTGTTATTAGAAGCATTATCAAATGACATACACAAAACTTTTTCTTCAAGATTATAAAATATAGAAACTTTATGGATAGTATTACTTATAAATGCACCGGTATGAATTTGATCTTCATCATATTTAAAAGCAATAATATGTTTTTGCATACAAAAATTATCATCTATCCAATGGCATATAACATTCAAATAATCATTTCTATTTATAGCATGACCAATATCAGAAGTAAAAGAAACTTTACAAGGAAGTCTTGCGAACAAATAACTTATATATGTATGATATTGTCCAAAAAGCCAAAAGATATCAGCTCTACAAGTACTTCTAGGAATATCTTTAAACATAGGGTTATAAATGCTTTGAATATAAGTAACAAGATACGGTGAAGAAGCAAAACTAAAAGGTAAATAACCTAAAACAATCATTTTAGCTAATTCTTCCCGATCTTTCTTAATATCGTATTTACCAAATAACCCCCAGTACTCGAGTTAAGTTTTTGTTGCCCAGATGCCTCATCTACTCCCCAATCAAGAGGGTGTTTCTCTTCCATATGCCTATGAAGTTGACCCGTTCCCCCTCCCTTACTGGGATCATGTTTATAATGTTCACTATAAATTTCACATTTTACATATTTTTTTTGATCGTCTAGTCTTTCAAAAAACATCCAACACTTACTTCTTAATCATCGATTCTTCTTAATAGGGAGAGGAGGCCTACATGTTCCACCCCTAACATTTTGAGTTTGACTAGCATTACCAGGTGTAGGTGGTGGTGTTTCAAGATTATCGGGTAATTCAATATCATTAACATATCATCTATACCAAAATTTTCTTGCATTCGCTCATAATCCACTTTTAAATTTTCAGGTGAACTTTTAGAAATATGTGTAAAGCTACTAGAAGAACCAACACCACCTCTTGATCTTTTGGAAGTTTTCTTACTACCACCTCTAGTAGTGCACGCTTTTTTGGCCCCTCTAAGTAAATCAATTATGTAAATTAAATTAAGAAATTAAATTAATAATTCTAAATAATAAAACAAGTGTACACCAAGGAAGAGAAAGAGATAGAACGAGTGTACCGGGATTCCGGTTGCCGCACTAATTTTGAATTTTTGATATAAAAAATCAAACTTCAATTGATAGACCGAAACTTGATATTTGATACTTGATACCACACTTCACTTGAATACTTGATATTTGATAATAATAATTTTGTAATGGCTAAACTAAATAATTGACGAAACTTGAAATAATAAATAATTGAGAATTTAAGAACCATAATATCAAGAGAGAATTGAGAGATGAGACCTGGGAGAGAATTAGAGTACTAAGAGAGTAAATTGTGAGAAAAAATAAAGAATAAGGGGGCTATTTATAGATTTTAAAAGGTTAAAAATGTAAATTTTCAATTATTAGAGGTGGGAGGGCTATATTTTTGCCGAATTGGCCATTTTTGCAAAAATTGGTCGTTCCCCAATGGTCATTTCTCAATTTGACTGTTGAAAATGGTCCAATTAAATGGAAAAGGTTACCTCACTGAGGGCCTTTTCAAGCTGAATGTAATGGTTGTTGAAAATAATAATAAAATTTCAGCTTCGTCTTACTTACTTGAGTCAAATGAATTATGGAATATACGTTTGGATCATGTCAATTATAAAACCTTGTGGAAAATGATTAATTTAGAAGTATTGCCTAAGTTTGAATGTGACAAATCAAAATGTCAAGTATGTGTGAAATATAAGTATGTTAAACATCCTTATAAGTCGGTTGAAAGGAATTCAAATCCTTTAGACTTAATTCACACAGATATTCGTGACATGAAGTCAATACCAGCTCGCGGTAGAAAGAAGTATGTCATAACTTTTATTGATGAGAGTACTCGATATTGCTATGTTTACTTACTTAATAGTAAAGATGAAGCAATAGACACATTCAAGCAATACAAAAATGAAGTTGAAACACAACTTAACAAGAAAATCAAAATGATAAGAAGTGATAGGGGTGGTGAATATGAATCTCCTTTTGAATAAATATGTTTAGAATATGGAATTATTCATCAAACAATGGCCACTTACACACCCCAATCCAATGGAATTGCAGAAAGAAAGAATTGTTCATTAAAGGAGATGATGAACGCATTATTGATAAGTTCTGGTTTGCCACAGAACTTGTGGGGGGGGAAGCTGTTCTTACAGCTAGCCGAATACTAAATCGAGTACCCCATAGCAAAACACAATCTATTCCATATGAAAAATGGAAATAAAGGAAGCACAACTTGAATTATTTTAAAGTGTGGGGGTGTTTGGCAAAAGTTCAAGTTCATAAAACCAAAAGGGTAAAAATAGGACCGAAAAACGTTGATTTTGTTTTCATAGGATATGCGACTAATAGTAAAGCATATCGATTTCTGGTTCATAAATCAGAAAATCCCGACATTCATAATAATATGGTTATAGAATCGGATATTGCTCAGTTCTTTGAAAATATATATCCGTATAAAAAGGAATGTGAGTCGATTGGTGAAGGATCTAAACGACCTCGGGAAGAAACAAAAGAAAGTACACTTAATCAGAAGGATCCAAGGTGTAGTAAACGTCAAAGAACGTCTACTTTATTTGGACCAGATTTTGTGACTTTCTTATTGGAAAATGAGCCTCAAATATTTAAAGAAGCTATGTCTTCTTCGGAATCATTGTTATGGAAAGAGGCAGTCAATAGTGAAATAGAATCCATATTGAACAACCATACATGGGAATTGGTTGATCTTCCTCCTGGAAATAAACCGTTAGGTTCTAAATGGATCTTTAAGAGGAAAATGAAAGATGATGGCACTATTGACAAATATAAGGCAAGACTTGTGGTCAAAGGGTATAGACAACAAGAAGGTCTTGATTATTTTGATACATACTCTCCGGTTACAAGAATTACATCCATACGAACGTTAGTAGCGTTAACTGCAGTTTATGGTCTTGAAATTCATCAAATAGATGTTAATACGGCCTTCTTAAATGTAGAGTTGGAGGAAGATATCTACATGGAACAACCAGAAGGGTTTGCGGTTATAGGTAAATAAAAGAAGGTCTGTAGACTTGTTAAGTCCCTTTACGGACTAAAACAAGCACCCAAACAATGGCATGCAAAATTTGACTAAACAATGTTGTCAAATGGGTTTAGGATAAATGAATGTGATAAATGTGTGTACATTAAAAATGTTCTAAATCACATAGTCATTGTTTGCTTATATGTGGATGATATGCTCATAATGAGTAATGACATTGCCAATATAAATGCTACTAAGCGTATGCTAACTAGCAAGTTTGATATGAAAGACTTGGGAGTTGCTGATTTAATTCTGGGAATTAAGATCCATAAGACTTTTCAAGGTCTGGCGTTGTCACAATCTCATTATATTAAGACAGTACTTGAAAAATTCAAGCACTTGGGCTTTAAAGTTGCAAAGACTCCAATTGATGTGAATCTTGCATTAGCAAAGAACAAAGGCCAAAGCATATCACAATTGGATTATGCTCATGTGTTGGGTTACTGAATGTACATCATGAATTGTACACGATCAGATATAGCTTGTGCTATAAGTAAATTGAGTCGATATACTAGCAATCTAGGTCAATCTCATTGGATGGCCATGAAACGAGTATTGGGGTACTTAGTACATACCCAGGACTCTGTTTTGCACTACAGTAAATATCTTGCGGTCATTGAGGGATACTGTGATGCAAATTGGATCACCGGATCAACTGATTCCAAGTCTACAAGTGGATATGTATTCACTATTAGTGGAGAAGCGGTATCTTGGAAGTTGCCCAAACAAACTTGTATTGCCCGCTCTACAATGGAAGCTGAATTCATAGCCTTGGATAAAGCCGGTGAAGAAGCTGAATGGATCCGGAATTTCTTGGAAGATATTCCATTTTGGCCCAAACCCTTGGCATCAATATGCATACATTATGATAGTCAAGCGGCAATAGGAAGGGCTGGGAGCATTATGTATAACGGTAAATCTCGTCATATACGATGAAGACATAAAATCATTAGACAATTACTCTCTAGAGGAATTATCATGATTGACTATGTAAAGTCAAGTGATAATGTGTTGGATCCACTTACAAAAGGCCTAACTAGAGAAGTAGTTGAGAAATCATCAAGGGGAATGGGACTGTGGCCGAGAACAAGTCATAGTGGTGGTAACTCTACCTAGAGGATTGGAGATCCCAAGATCTAGGTTCAAGGAGATCAAACAAAGTCATTAATGACGGTTCAACATTGTCAAATAAGCTTTTGGTCCATTCTCGTATAAGACAATGTTTAGTACCAAGGATAAAGAATTAAGGCTTTTTAATGATTTCTAAATTTGATACGGGGTATATCAAATAGTGTATCTACAGGATGACACGTTTAGGAATCACCTATGTAAGTGTGAAGTGTTAACCTCTTCAAGGAGAACTTTGTAAGGCTAGTCCTCTACGCACTTATGAAACCAAGTGGTGTTCATGGCTGAAACAAATACAACAATGAGAACCAAAGACAGTTAGGGGTTGGTTGTATGACTTGTGGTTGTCTAGGTATACACCAAAGTTTGATGGTTCAAAGATATCAAATCTACCGATTGATCGAGTATATCCGACATAAGTTCACTACGAAAAGTTCGAAGGGAAACATACTTATCCAGATGCAATTAATCCTTACTTGCGAATCACACAGTTTTTCATGTATACTTCCGTGATGTAGCCATTCCCCATTCATGTGGGGGATTGTTGGGTTTTTTAATATATTAAATACTTAAAAGAGGGTGAATGGGAAATGGAGGGAAATGAAATTTTTTGAGTGAAATTTTAAGTTTTCCCCCTTGGTAAATGGGCATTGTCCCATATTGGAAGAGGAAGAGGTTTTTTATGGGTATATAAGCAATTTCTCTTCTTTTAGCTCTTAAAGAGTTCAGAAGAAAGAAAGCCTCGCGCCGTCGTCGTCGTTGCTCGCTCGTCTCGGATTCGGCTTCGGCTACGGTTTCGGCTTCGGCTTCGGCTTCGGCTTCGGATTTGGATTTGGATTTGGATGTGGATTTGGTCAAATGATCGATTGATTGATTAACTTTTTAGACCAAATTTATTTGTTAATAGTAAAATATTAACAGAAATGTTATTAAATATTTATTTTAATAATAGAATATTAATATTAAATATTAAATCCAATCCTTTTTTCTATTTTGGTAACAGAAAAGTAACTACCCTCTTCAATTTTTCCTCTTTATTTTCCCTCTTTATTGTTGAGTAAATGACCATTTATGTAGTGGCATTTATGTTGTGGCTGTTTTGCTGAAATAGCCATTCTGAAGAGTTGTATCTTCAGATTTAAGTCCAAATTTTGGCTATAAATACAACACTATTCTTCTCAGAATTTCACTACGATTTTCTAAGTTTTCTCCTCCTTTCTTCTGCATATTTTAACTTCAAAGAAAGCAACAGTAAGTGTGATTTGCTACTGAACTTTGTGTTCGCTGAAACACTGGGTTTGAAGTACCACGACACCAGTGTGTAATTTGTTATATCCTGGGAGGAAATAATCCATAACCTTGGGTACTAGGAGGGGATTAAATTCCTTAAGGAAACATTGTGAATTCAGTGGGGTCCAATTGGTTTTCTGTCATTTCTATTTATGTTCATTTTTGTTTATATTTATTTATATTTCCAGAATTATTTTACAAATACAGTATACTAACAGATACACCACTGGAAATTAATATTGGTGAGGAGGAATATTCGTGGAACTATGCCTGCAAGGTGCTTGCTGACATTACCGAAAGGGAAATCGACATGGGCATTGAAGATTTATTGAATATCACCACCCAGGTGTTCAAGAAAATGGGACATAAATGTTGCACCAGGGTACTCTATGATGAATATGATTTGGATGTTGGAAACCCAGAGGAAAACAATGCGCTTGCTGACAATTCCCATAACGGTATATGCGAGTTGCCTAGTCAAATTGTCCATATGACTTCATTTCTGATTTCTTTTGTTGCATGTGAGTATAAGGTTACAAATAGGATCGTTCTAATTACTGGAATGAATTACCCATTGGCAAACACCTTGGCATTTCCTTGTCATGTATTTTCACCGGTACCACACTCTGGTAGTTGGGCTACGGATGCAAGAGATATCGGACTATCAAATTCTAGTTATGTGGTCAGGTGTGTTCACACGGTGTAGGAATATATTCTTGCTTTAGGGTGTGCACCCCTCTTATGCATATTCCTTTAAGTTCTCCATCAAATGTACATACATTGTTTGAAACAATTAGAAAAAGATGGAGTTATTCATTTGCAAAGTTGTGTGATTGGGAGCTGTTAGGTAAAGCTAAATTTGATGTTGAGTCATTTAATTTTGTGTACCTTGATGGAATTCTCAAACGAACCATTGACAAGAACTATGTCTCTCCAACTGGTGCGACAACCAATTATTTGGTACCTTTTCCTAGCCAAGAGTATGTAGTACCAGAGTACATAGCGAGACCTATTGAAATCACACATCCATTTACAAATGTCATACATATTCACATTCACAATGGTCCATGTTTGTCAAAAACCTTTAAGGTCTTTCATGGGGATAATTCAAAATTTATGTGGCTTCACCAGGAACTTGTCGTCAACATTTGCAGTTCGTTTGATAATGGGTAGCTTATGTTATATATAGTATATATGGGAGTCTAAAGTGAGAAGGGGTAACATTCATCAAGCTCTCTCTAAATCCATGCCCAAATTCTTGAAGATTGTTAATTGTGGATACTAGGTCTTCATCCTAATTGGTAAGTAACTGTACCTTCATCAATAATTTCAAATATTTGTGTTAAAGTAAGTAATATAAAGTGGGTATATGAGTATAAGGCTAGAAATCTTGCATGCATAAGTAACAATGGGGTATGGGAAGATTGTGAATTCAAAAGATGGTAATTGGGGGTAGAAAGTGATAAAATCTCTCACAAAAAGAACCAAAAACCACAATATACACCTAGAATTTGCTCAAATGAGCTAGAATCTTAGTCGTATCTCTAATTCTTGGCTAAATTCATGGCTCTCATAAAATAGATCGAAGTTGCTAGAGAATTTCAGAATTTATTGCAAGGAATTAAATGAGACTCCATTGAGGTATGTATGGCTAACCCTTTTCTTTTTTTATTGTTGAAATCTTAGTGTTCAAATGGTTGGCTGACGGACTTTCGTTCAACATTGTTCTATGTGTTTATTTGAAATCATGATAATTGATAAGGTGATCATATCTTTCAAGTGTTCGTTATTTTCTTAAGCATGTACATGCCTTGTGTGATAGCCTTGACAAATGAATGATGGAATTACATGAACAAAATGACAAAGGGAAGACTGGTGTTGAGTTGATGTATCTAAGTGCCAAGAAACAAATAAATGAAAAGAGGTGCGGTACTAGGTATGGGAAAAATATGGAAGAAAATGGGAACTAAAGAGTAATTAAAAGAGGTTGTGTCCCAAGTGAGATGGCTTAGCCAATCAGGTCGAGATCGGATGCCATGTTGTACACATGGTGGCATTTATATTGGATTCGGGGACATTATTGTGAATATGGATATGTCTCACTTGGGATGGCTTAGCCGGTCGGGCCGAGACCGGACTCCGTGTTAAAAACCCCACAGTGACATTATATTTTAAAGATATGGTATTTGGCACTAAAGAATAATAACCTAAAAGAACGGAAAGACTTAACCAAAAATCATGTAAAACTTATTTTGTGCTTCTCCTTGAACTTCTGTGATGTAATTGTTGATGATGTAACTATCTTCCATTGGTTCACTGTTCATCCTATTAAGAATTGTGTTTGCCATACACACTAATACTATTCGACAGTACTAACGTCCTTTTTGTCGGGGGAACTACATCTTTGAATGGATGTAGGTGGTTCCGTTGCTGATAGTGCCAATCACAGAAAGTGGTGCACCTTTGTTCTCTTCACAGCTGTCTCGGTGAGCCCTCATTCCTCCCAAGGGTTTTCAGCTCTTCTTTGTGTAGGTTATTACATGTTGAGGTATGGTTGGGGCCTTCTCGCCGGCATCATCATTTTGGTCTCTTGTACCCTTAGAGGCTCCATAGACGTTTCTGTGGGTCATGTATGAGTGCCGGGGTGGTCTTAGAATCACGTTGTATTTTGAAACTTTTCGTTTTAGACTGTCAACTGTATGTACTTTTGGGAACTAAACTATGGCACGTACTAAACTATAACTTTATAGAAATCTTGGACGTTTAAACTATGGCTTAATGTTGTGTTATAAAATAAGACGTCCACTATCAAATGTACAACCCCTTTTATCCTTCAATTACACTAAATGGAATCGGGTCCCGTAATTTTATCAAGTTGGGTAGGAAGTGTTCAGGTAAGGCTTGCTCGATCGGGCTTCCTCGATCGCGCACCGGTCGTGGTCACCGAGGTCGGGCCATGACAACATGCCGAGATTCTCGTCATGATATCCGACCGGCTATGGATATTTTGACCTTCCATTATTTGGTCTGATAATGTTTCCTCTAGCTTATTCGGAGTCAGGGTCGATTTCGGGGTCTTGGACTCGATGATCTTGAAGACGAGTATCCTAACCCCGTACCCTAGTTCGATGGAACACGGGGTCGATCTTTAATCCATTATGTTTTAATCCAGATCTGTCATGCAATAGACGAGCTTGATTTCGATCGTATACACCAGGGTTACTTTTGGCACTATTCAAGTAAAATAATTCATCTAAATTTTGAATACTATGATCTAAGAGGGTGTTTGGCAAAGCTTATAAGTTGGTCAAACTGGCTTATAAGCACTTTTTGGCTTATCTACGCGTTTGGTAATATTAAAAGTGCTTATAAATTAAGTGCTTATAAGTCAAAAATAAGCCAAAAGCCATAAGGTTGTCTCCCCTAACTTATCAAATTTCAGCTTATAAGTAAGTTAGATTTGACCAAAATATTTACTATTCTATCCCTAAAATACTTCTTTTTAAAACAAAAATCTTTGTATACCTTATTTTTTAGCTGCTTATTATTAATTTCAGCATTTTTATCCAAACACGTAACTCCTTATTTTTTAAATCAGTTTCAACACTTAAAAGTGCTTTTCAACACCTATGTTTATCAGCTACTCTAAATCAACTAAGCCAAACGGGCTCTAAAAGCGCTTGTAGCTTTCATTCATATTTATATTGGATTTGGGTTTACCCTTTCGTCGTTTTTTTTTTTGAGAAATACTTCACTTAAGCAACTGGTAACATGTGCAATGAAAACATTTGAGTTTGTTAAAATGTGTAACATTAAAAGTCTTGTTAATATTAAATGATTGTCTTATTATTTTTTCTTTTGCAAAAAAACCCAGATGAATGTCACGATCCGGATTTTCCACCCTCGGGGGTCGTGATGGCGCCTACTCGTAGAAGCTAGGCAAGCCACAAATCATAAATTCCTAACTCCCTTATTTTAAATCTTTTTTATCAATCATAACAACAAGCGTTGAATATTTAAATAACAGCAGAAATATGAAATTAAAGCGGAAGACGTAAATTAAATAAGCTGAACAATGATGCGGAAATCAACATATGCCTCTACCCAAGAAATGGTTTCACAATACTTACGGACTACCAAGAGTACTAAATACAACTGTTTGAAAGAAATATAACATTGTTTGTCTCGAATATATGAGATAACAGATCATGAAAAAAGATAGAGGAGACGCCGGGCCTACAGATGCCTTTAAGGATACCTCGGTGTCTCGGTGGACTGAAGGCTGGCTCCCGACTACTGCTGGTATCCAGTACCTGCATCTGTGTAAAAGAGCACAGAGTATAGTATCAGCACAACCGACCCCATGTGCTGGTAAGTGCGTAGCCTAACCTAGGCGAAGTAGTGATGAGGCTAGACCAGACTACCACATAACCATGTGCAGTTTTGTATATATATACAGCAGAACAGAGATACAGAGATAACCAATCAATATGGGAGGGGGAGCATGCTATGGGGAAAGTAACAATTGCAAGTAAAAGTCATCAAATAACGAAGGAAACAACATAACTCAGGCATCAATAAAGAATCAGAAAGTAGCAAGTGCACGGCATCACCCTTCGTGTTTTTACTCTCATCCTCACCAAGCAATGATATAATAAAATGTGCACGACATCACTCTTCGTGCTTTTACTCTCTTTCCTCACATATAATCAATAGAATCGGCATGGCATGGTACATCGTGCGGCACGGCATCACCCTTCGTGCTTTACACTCTTTCCTAACAATAAGCAAACAATGCACGGCATCACCCTTCGTACTTTACACTCTTTCCTCACAATAAACAAACAATGCGCGGCATCACCCTTTGTGCTTTAACACTCTTCCTCACCCAAACAACAATCACAAACAAGGGACAAGGGAGTAAACAAAATAATGATAGAAATCCCGGCAAGGGAACACAATTAATCACTTAAATCCTGGAAAGGGTACAACATCAATAATCTCAACATCCCGGCAAGAGAGATAATCCACAAGGTGACAATATCCCGGCAAGTGACAAATTTAATAACTCTTTCTCTTTTTTTCACTTTTATTTCATTAATTACGTTAACACTTGAGCCAATGCACCAAAGGGTTCAATCATCTCATATACTTTCACAATTTGTAATATAACTTGAGTCAATGCTCCTCGATGTTCAAAGGTCACAATTTCCTTCCACAAGCTTTTCACAACAACTAGGAATCATCACCAAGGCATGGAAGATATAACGAAATCAAGATACTCACAATTTAAAGACTAACGGTCATGCTAAACACCAATGTATAGATACTCATCACCATGCCTATATGTCATACTCGACAATTATAACATAGCAAATAGGACTCAACTCCTAATTCCTCAAGCTAAGGTTAGACCAAACACTTACCTAGAACTTCCACCGCCAACTCAATCCTCAACAACCGCCTTCCCTTTCCAATTTGGCTCCAAATAAATTATATCTATACATAAATGACTTCACAACGTCAAATAATGCTAAACAATTCGAATCCAATGCCTAACTATAGCTCTTCCATCATTCTTACCGAAAACCCAAAAATCGACCCCGAGACTACTTGGTCAAAACACAAGGTTCGAACCAAAATCCGATCGCCCATTCACCCACTAGCCCGAATGTACAATTTGTTTTCAAATCCGACCCCAAAACGAGTTCTAAATTGCAAATAATCTAAAAGCCCTAACTCTACCCAAATACACAATTTTCTACCTTAAATAACATGTTTTAGGCCTAGAAATTCAATAGATGTTGATGTAAATAGAAGAAAATAAGTTAAGGATTACCAACCCAAGAGATTATGGTGAAGAATCGCTTCAATGATCGCCTAAGAGCTTGGAGAAGAAGAGGTTTTGTGAAATTTTGATCAATCCTGTATGCTACTGTTATGAAGTTTTAAAAATTTAACTGGACGCAAAATGGTCTATGCGACCGCATAGGGTAAGGTAAAGTTGGTCATTGCAATCGCGAATCAAAAACTGCAATCGCATAGAAGATAGGACTTCACTTCCCAGATTTGGTTTAATGCATCGCGATCGTGGAGGAAGAATACATCACGTAGAACAAATTTTGAACTTCTGAACTTACTCTTACGCGATCGCGGAAGGACTTATGCGATCGTAGAAGGACTTATACGATCGCGTATAACAAAAACAGGACCCCTATAATTACTCTATGCGATCGCGAGCCTACTTATGCGATCGCATAGAGCAAATCACTGAACACCAGATGACAGCATTTTCTACAACTTTTCTAAGTCAAAAACCATTCTGAAACACACCCGAGCCCTCAGGGCTCCTAACCAAACATATGTACTAAGTCAACAACATCATACGAACTTATCAGTGCGATCAAATCTCCTAAATAACCTCCAAAACAATGAATCAAATCTCAAAATCATGAATTTTCTTCCTCAAACTTCATCAAGTTTCAAATTTAGAAATTCAAGTCGGAATCACGTCAAACGACATCCGTTTTCAACCAAATTTCACAAGAAGAACTTAAAACATATATATGACTTGTACCGGGGGCCGGAACCAAAATACAGGCTCGATACCATCACTTTCTAATAAGATTTTATTTCCAATTTTCTTAAACATTTCCAGAAAATAATTTTTCTAAAAAATTCATTTCTTGGGCTTGGGGCTTCGGAATTCGATTCCGGACATACGCGCAAGTCTCATATTTTCCTACAGATCCTCCAGGATAATCAAATCACGGATCCGGGTCCGTTTGCCCAAAATATTGACCAAAGTCAAATTTATTCATTTTAACATCAAAACTTAGCATTTTTCAATGAATTTCATATTTAAGCTTTCCGGCTATGTGCCCGGACTGCGCACACAAATCAAAGAAACTCTAAATGAGGTTTTCAATGCTTTAGGGACACATAATTCTATTAAAAACAGGTGATGACTCTTTGGGTCGTCACAATGAAGTCAAAAAAGTACAAAAACTAATAGTCAAAATATGGTTAACCCCCATTTTCTACACAATCAAGCCTTTGGCTTGCTATTTGTCATGGAGAAGAGATGCAAAAGCAAATGTTTTTCAGTATATCAGAGCAACAGTTTTATATGAGGACTATTATCTGAACTTCGGAACAAAAGAATATGTGTGTATGCACTTGAGTGACTGGTGTTACTAGACTTAAATTCTGGTGATTTTTACCTTTGGAATCCATAGTTGGAGGACAAAATTTAGCTCCCACCACTCCAAGATATTGATCAGTATGACACGCTAAAGTGCCTCTTTGTGATGACCCGACCCGTCATCTCAGGAGTTACCGTCCTGTTTTCCCCATTTATTGCTCCTTTATGTTTCATTATCGGCATTTGTAGTGCTGGAGTTGAATTGGTTTAGTTTTGGTAGAAAATGAGACACTTAGTCTCTTTAAGGAAGGCTTGTTTTGGAAAAATTAACCGGATGTTGACTATTGAGTTAGAGGGCTCGAATGTTGATTTTCGGTTAGCTTCGGGGGATGATTTGTGACTTAGGAGTGCGATCGGAATTGATTTTGGAGGTCCGGTGTAGAATTAGGTTTGTATTGGTGAAGTTAATAATTTGGCGAATTCCGGTTGGTAGGTGAGATTTTAATCCGAGGGTCAGAATGGAATTCCGAGAGTTGTTATAGCTTCGTTGGGTGATTTTTGATGTGTGTGCAAAATTTCAGGTCATTCGGAGGTGTGTTTGTCGGGTTTTTGATCAAATGCGTATTTTGGAAGTTTTTAAGAAACTTAGGCTTGAATCCAATGTGATTTAATGGTTTTAGCGTTGTTTGATGTGTTTTGAAGATTGGAACAAGTTCAAATAATGTTTTACGATGGGTTGACACTTTTGGTTGGGGTCCCGAGGGCCTCGGGGTGATTTCGGGTGGCTATAGAAAGGAAATTTATAAGTTGGAATTGTAGGTTCTTGGCTGCAGCGGGTATTTCTGCATCTATAGAAAGGAAACCGCAGATGCGGTTGTGCGGAAGCGGAGGTAGGTATCGCAGGTGCGAAAAGGATGTGGTCGAGCAATTTCCACAGAAGTAGAAATTTATCTGCATAAGCGGGTCCGCATAAGCGGAAGTTTTACCGCAGAAGAGGTTTTGGACATTTTATTGAGGTTCCACAGAAGCAGGGATTTGGCCGTAAAAGCGGTCCCGCATAAGAGAAAGCGGGACCGCAGAAGCGAAAGTCGACCTGGACAGAAGGGTTTTAAAATAACATTTTCATCCGCGAGCTTGGGATATTTTTCCACCATTGTTGAGCGACCTTAAGAGCTTTTGGCGAGAATTAAAGAGAGTTTTGACTAGGAATCGATTGGAAGTAAGTCCCTTGGCCTAAATATACGAGATTATGATAGATTTAACATGGAAATTGGTTGAAATTCATCAAAAGGGGGTAAAGCTAGGGCTTGAGAATTGGTAATTTAAAAATGGAATTTGAAGAGTCAAATGAACTCCGATTTTGGTAAATTTGATATGTATAGACTCGTGGCGAGACGAGGAATCCGGTGATGTGAATTTTGTAATATTTTGAGAAATGGGCCCGAGGCTCGGGTTTTGCTAGTTTCGAGATTTTTGCTATTTTTCGATTGTTTTCGATTGGGTATTGTTTCCTTAGCATATTGTGATGTATTTGCTCTGATTTTGGTTAGATTAGACACGCGTGGAGGCCGATTTGAGGGGCAAAGGCATCACGAGCTAGAGATTTCACCGGTTCGAGGTGAGTAATGACTGTAAATGATAGTCTGAGGGTTTGAAACCCCGGATTTGCACATCATAGTGCTGTATTGAGGTGACTTGCACGCCGGATAGCGAGCGTGGGGTAGAGCACCATTGGGGATTTTGACTTGGTCCGTCCCGATTGATGAAATTACTACTTATTTGACTGAAACTACTTGTTATCATCATAATTTGGGTTGATTGCCATGTTTGTGCTTCGTGCCAACTATGTGAATCCTTCAGAGATTGATATCACTATTTTTGCATTACCTTGCATATTATTTGATCTCGGTCCAAGGTTTTAATACTGTTTTACAAACTCAGCCGTCTTTCTAAGATTTGAAAACTTAAATGATATTTCTAAATGGTATTTTGGGCTTTGAATTACTGTTTTAAAAATTTCCGAGGGGCTTATAGTGATTTCTAGATATATGGATGGCTCGAGTTGCGCACCGTAGCGGTATTACATTGATATTGAGGCTGAGGGCCTAGTTGGTGCCATGAGATGGCTTGATTAAATGCGCTTGGGCTGTAGGAGCCCCTCCGGAATCTGTACACACCCCCAGTGAGCGCCGTCGATGTTAAATATATGGATCGCTCGGGTTGCACGCCGCAGTAGGTACCGGAGTATACCATCATATGCATTGCATTGCACTCATGCATTTGTTCCTATTTGTATTATCTGACATGACATTCCAGCACTCGCATTTCATTGGCATCCATGCTACTCCTTGTATTATTTACATGATACCCTAGTGTTATTTGTTAATGAAGTGTTGTGCCCGAGGGGCTGACTTATGTGCTGACTTGCACTATCTATTTCACATTCATTTGCTTAACTGTTGGAAAAAGATGTTTTCAAAAGAGGTTTAAAAACTGAGTCCAGATAATTCCAAAGATTTCACGGTTTCACTGTTTTCTCAAAGGGTTACACTGTACTATATAGCATGATGACTTGCTTTGCGTGGTTTATTTTTGCTCACTTATTATTTACCTTTATTACTTACTGAGTTGGAGTACTCACTTTACTCCATGCACCTCACGTGCAGATGCAGGTATTGGTTTACCCAGTAGCGGGTTTGAGATGGTTGAGGATTTTGCTATTGTAGCCGAGCAAGGTGACCGCCAGCGTTCGCGGCACCAGATTTCTTCTTTTGATTCTAAATTTTTAATCCATGTATTACAGGCCTTGTAATTGACTTAAAAATCCTTCTAGATTCTCGTGACTTGTGACACCTCAGTCGGGCTGTATCGGGATGGTTCCCTATTTTATTATTTTTCTTCCACACATATGATAATTTTATTAATGTTTTAGACTTATTTATGCTATGTAAGTATTAAAGAGGTATTGATGTCTATTGGATGGCCTTGTCTTCACAAGAGGCACCATCACGATCGGGTTTAGGAATTGGGTCATGACAAGTTGGTATCAGAGCCTAGGTTACTATATCTCACGAGTCATGAGCAGGTTTAGTAGAGTCTCGTGGGTACGGAGATGTCTGTATTTATCCTTGAGAGGTTGCAGAACCTTTAGGAAAACTTCACTTTCTTGGAATTCTTATCGTGCGTACTTGATTCAGCTTGAGATGTAACCCTTGAAATTCCTTCCACACGTCTGTATGCGCACGCGAGCGCTTAGTATTATATGTGCCTCGATGGCTTGTGATTCCCCGATCAAGGGGCGAGATGTGATCTTCGTGAGTATATTGGGCCAGTCTGGAGGACTTGAGGTCGGATCTTTGCCTATGGCTTGAGCACCGAGGTGCTGATTGTGTGAGCAAGTGTTTGATCTTATATGTTCGGTATTGTCTTTATTAGCTAGAATGGCGGTTGGATATCCATTTGATGAGTATGTTAGTACTGTGGGATGTATCTATATGACTTGGTAGTAACGAAGAAGTCTGCTGGATAATAGATGAGTTGTTAAGTGTATGTTTCATATTGTGATTTGATGCATAGCCCCGAGTTATGGGCGGGTGCAGAATATTGCCGTGTCTCCTAGTTAGGAAGTGAAGTGCATTACATGTGGTGGTATGAGTACAGACCCAGGAAACCTAAATGACTGCGTAATGTGTATGACGGTGGAAGGTATGTTGAAATAATAATTTGAGGCAAAGCAGGTGGATTATCTCCTATAAAGTGTTCTTAAGTGGCATGATCCTTATGTGTATGTTAGAAGATCTCATGTGTAATTGAAGGGTACGTGTTGAAATTTGAAAATTCGGGTCGTTCAGGAGAGTGGACTCAACTGATGTAGAGACGGATGCGAGACGTGTAGAGGATTACAGTACTAGATGATCTGTGTTTTCACAAACTTGTAAATGATTTGAGTTTAATATCACTATGGGTATTGTGGCATCATTAGAGTAAAAGTGTTATGAGTTGTGAGTGTGTCTTGATATATGGCTTCGAGCCAAGTTGGGAGTTTGCCATCGATTAGCTAATTGTACAGTCATGTGCTATGTTGGCTTCAGTTGGAGCGTACGGGTGAGCTAGCTATTGCTAGAGTAAAAGAAAAATTTTGACAGAGGTTATATTATGTTCCATAGGGTATGAGAATCATGAGATATCTAGAGTTGTTGTTGGTAAAGAACGCTCGGTGCATAGAGCAGGAAGTTGCTTGGTTGTATTGGGACGAGGACCTCATTTTGTGGTATCTGAGTGCCAATAAGGCACGAGTGGTTCTGTTCATTAGGTTAGGTAATTTGCAGTTTGAATAAAAGTGAATGACTTTCGAGAATGATTCTAATATGTTCAAGATTTTACATGTAACGATCAGGTGTTTTAAGGTTGAGTATGTGGTTAGAGACTGTGTTTTCATTGAAAAATTTCAAGACTTGTGGTACTTTTATGTTAATTGTGGGATTCTATGCATCAGTATCAGGGAAAAAAAGGTAACAGATTTGGATTCACAGGAAGTTCTTTATAGTAGATTATTTTGGGAATGTGGTGTTTCTGGGAGTATTTGAGAGAGTATTCAGTGGCTTATGGGTCTTAGACAGTTTGGTCTTGTGCTTGGGTCCCGTTTAGTGAGCCTGAGTTGAAGAACTATGGTGCTACAGCAAGAGGGAATATCAAGTTGATGATGAATCAGGAGGGAAATTAGATAGATGGAATATCTCGATAGTGGGCCGAATCGGTATGGTAAGGATATGATTAATTCTTCGTATGTGTTCGAGGTAATGAGCCCTTATAGGTATTGTGCAGCAAAGCTCTTGAGCTGTGACAGCTTGCTTAGCTTGGTTTGGGTAGAAAGATTCAGTCCTGGTAGTTTAGCTTGTGCACATGGAATTGGGGGAGAGAGTCCTTGTTGGTTTTTACCATGGTTTGGAGATGATTTTTTTTACGGGTATGCGAAGCATGGAATGTGTAATGATTCTTCTTGTAGATGGGATTAATGGAAGGTCTTGGCTAGATGAGTTACAGTTCAGTTCTGAAGTTCATTAAATTCTTCAGGAACGGGTAGCCTCAGGTAATCAAGGAAATGGTACTACTAATTGGAAGTGATTTGACGAGAGTATATGTCTTGGAAGAAGGGTAATGTGATTAGACTGATGATACTTCGGTAGTATTGCGGCACTTTCTTGCTAGATCGACTGCTAATATTTGAGTTTGTTTGATGGCACAGGGGAATTTTAGAATATCTTTCATAGAATGATTGGGTACTCGAGGTGTAATACATATTCATACTGCGGAATTTGGGATCAGGTATAGTGATTCGTATGCTATATAGAGTTGGAGACTGGGAGTTCTCAGGTACAGGCTATGTCGTGGTTGTGGATCGTGTTTATTCGGCACCGTTTAGCGGCAATCAAGATTTGGAGGCTCGAGTGGATCTTTATTTGATGGTATGTTAGATTTTGGATGTGATGTTGAAATTTAGACTAGTTGTCTTAGTGTTAGGTGATGCTGAACTATTGCGCTACGGGCTATGCCGGAAATGCCACGGTTGAGTAGGCGAGGTGCATTGGATTATGTTCTTGCAGAGTGGTTTATATTTCAAAGACCCAGCGGACAGCAGGTAAGGATTGCTTTTCTTAGTTGGGCCTTCGTGATGGATGTTAGTGCAAAGGTTTCTACCATTAGTTCCGTTCCGGTGTTAAGGACTTTTCGGATGCGTTTCTTGTGGTCGGGCATGTCGTTGGGCGAGGTTGTGGATTTCGATATTGATTTGGTGTCGGGCATCGTATTGTACGGCTCCGATAGGAGTTATAATAGTGGAAGGAGCAGCTTCAGGCTTTCTTGGTAATGAGTTCGTTGGTAGGCCGATGTGGATACGTATTTAGCTTGAGTTGGCCCAAAATTTTATTATTAAGGGATAGGTTGATTCGATCGTTAGTGAGCTTGTTAATGATCTGGGGAGGTCTATGAGTTGCTTTTCGATATTGTGAGACGTTATGATTTGTTGGTTATGGGCACAGGTGGTGCGGTTCTATTCGGGATTCATAGTGAGAGTCGAGCGGGAAGAGTAATTGGGTGTTGCTTGGTAAATGGAGTATTGGTTATGACCTATCGGCTTGTGTGGCGTATGTTGTTTGTTTCACCGTGGGTGTATTGAATTGCTTTGGTTCCAGACATCAAATTGTGTGTGGTTGTCGATTTTGAGCATAGTGACTTGAGGTGTTTCATGTGTAACAGTGTTTGTATAGGATCGCGCATTGTAGCGAGGCCACGTGGAGATATGACCTTTCGGGGTAGATTCAGGTGTTCTATTTCTATGATGTGAGATGGGGTCTCAGCCTTGTGTTGTGATGTCACTGATGAACTTGAGGTACAGCTCTTTCATTTGAGTCATTTTTCATGATTTGAGTATGTTCAGACTAATGTTGTATGGTGGGACGGGCTAGGACCGGGACCGGACCGGGCCCGCGGTCTTAACGGGCTAAACGGTCCTAGTGGGCTGGTCCTTGGTTGTGTAGAAAGCCTGGGGCAGGCCGGTTCCTTACTTCAAGCCCACGAGCCCGGGACCGCTAAGCCAGGGACCGGCAGGCGGGCTTGGGCCGGTTCAACCTGGCCTAACGGGCTCCAACGGCTCTTTTTAAAAAAAAATAAAAATTTAAAAATACCAACGGTTAGATTTTTAAAATCTAGCCATTGGCCTTTAATTTTTAACCATTTGGAACTTTAAAAAATAGCCATTTGGCCCCCAAACTTTATATAATTATACTTTTTTCCAATTCCCAACTATAAATACCCCCTCATTCTTTCATTTTTACTCACCAATTCATCAATCTTTCTTAATCTATATCTAATTTTTCTCCTATAATTGCTTATTTTATTATTGCAATTTCGTGAAAAATTGTGAAGTTGGTGAATTGAAGTACTCAAGTCTTCAAGTCTTCAATGATTTTCAATTTTCAAGAAGTTGTTCGGCAATTCGGTAAACTCGTTCCAACTCTTAATTTTTAAGAATATATTTTTGTGTGTTTTAGTTTGCATAATTGTAATTAATATGGCATTTTCTTTGAAAAAAATATTTGGTGGTAAGGGAAAAGCTAAAATTGGTGAAAGTAGTCGCCAACTTACTACCCTTCCCCCGGCTCCCTGACCCAGACCTATTACCCGTCCTACTGCTCCTACTATTTTTGATAGTGATAACTCTTGTTTTCAATTTTCTGATAGTGAATTTTGCCATAATGTTGCACCAGGTCAAAGATTAAATGAAGAAGTTATGAATGCTCTTTATCCTAATGAAACTATCTTAGAAAATGATGAGGAAAATGAGGATGTAGATGAAACCCAACCGGATTTAGATGATACACCTACTAGTCCTGTTAAGAACCCAACTGATGCACCGCCCGACCCACCTGTAGAAACCCCTACTTTTAATAGAGAACCTTCTAAACGCCTAGAAACATCACTAGTTTGGAATTTTTTTACTCAAGTAAGAGAACAAAATAAGGCTAAGTGTAACAATTGTGGGAAATTGCTGGCGCATAAATATACTGGAGACCGTAGCGGCACGGGTAGTTTGGCTAGGCACATACAAACACACCCTAGAGATAAAGTTAGATTTTTACAAATGAAAGCGCAGCTAGAGGGGACAAGTGTAGATACTGCGGTTAACCCTAGTGCAAGTTCAAATCTAGTTCAACCAGGAATTAACACTGTGACCGGAGGTATTTTATATTACGATCCAAATAAAGATCGTGAAGAATTAGCAAAGATGGTTACCGGTATGTGCTTACACTATANCATAACTAATCGGATTTCTATTACTACTGATATTGGTAGAACTAATAATTACTGCGATTATCTAATTGTTACAACTCACTGGATAGATGAGGAGTGGATAATGCAAAAATGCATTATTGCGTATAGAATAATTAATTCACGTCACACGGGTAAGTTTATTGCTAACACTGTTGCAAATATTTGTAGATATTTTTGCATTAGTGATAAAATAATGGCAATTTCTATGGATAATGCTTCTAGTAACACTAGTGCTATAGGCATACTTACAACAACACTAAATCCTGCATTTAGTAATACATTCCATGTGAGATGTATTTTTCATATTTATCATTTAATTGTCGGTGATGGTATGCGAATTTTAAATTTAGAAATTGAAAAGGTTAGAATGGCTCTTAATTGGCTTTTTTATTCAAACCGTAGAAGTAGACTTAGAGAGTATTTTAAAAAATGTGATGAATATGGCCTTAGAGAAAGAAAGGTTCCTAAACCTTGCCCGACTAGATGGAATTATATGTACGAAAGTTTAGTAGTTGCATATGAATATAGAAACCCAATTAATGAAACGTTTAATGCTCGAGTTGGTGGTGAGGATGATGATGAAATGCTTACAACTCAAGATTGGACGAATGTTAAAATTCTTATAGATTTTTTAGAACATTTTCAAATTGCTACAAATGCATTTTCCGGGCAATATTATCCGACTATTTCAAACTGTTTAGTTTATATTGCAACACTATGTGATTTGTTTGTTGAATTTTTGGAGGGTGGGTAAATTTATAAACTTGCTATAAATGCAATGAAAGAAAAGTTTAAAATTTTTTTTTTCCATATCCCCCTTATTTATGGTGTAGCGGCAATGTTAAATCCTATAATGAAATTAGGAGATCCTCACTTTTGGTACTCAAATATTTATAAGGCTTTAGATCTTTCAAATGAGGAATTTGCTATACTTGCAGATGCAAAAGCCTCAATTAAAATTAATGATCAAACAATTTATAACGCTTATCAACTTGCCTTAGATCATGCTAGGCCAAATGTTCCAGCCCCTACTTCGTCTAGTTCACAATCGTCTAAAAAAGCTACGGGCTTAAAAGCACTTAAATCTTGGATGGAGTTCAGGGGTTCTCAAGGTGATAATTATGATGAAACTTTACATCTAAATGAGCTTCAATTTTATTTGTCGCAGGGACTTGAAAAAGAGAATCCAGACGGCACTTTTGATCTTTTGGAATGGTGGAAGTCAAGGGAAAAATATTTTTCGGTTCTTGCAACGATGGCTCGGGATATTTTAGCTATTCAAGCTTCCATTGTTGCATCAGAGAGCGCTTTCAGTCAAGCAAGACTTCAAATAGGTGATCATAGAGCGTCTATGAGGGAGAGCTTGGAAAAATCAGTGTTGTTCAGAGATTGGATCCGCTCGGAAAGAAGAAACTTTGGACTTGCAGAATCACAACCGGAGGTAGATGAAGCTTATGAAGAAATGATAGCGGAACTTGCAGAGGATGCTGCTTCACCCGGAAGTGGTGATGAACAAGCTTCTTTTCCACCACCACCAACGAAACCTCCTCCGAACCTTGAAGGATTTATGAGATTTGTTAGAGATACAATGTAGATTATGTTGAAACTTGTACTTTGGCACATCTTCTTTAGTTTTTTTCCTTTTAATGGTGGTATTAGTACCTTGGTGTGCTCACTCCATTTGGGGAAGAAGACTAAGAAAGATATAACATTTTTGGTAATAAAAATTAAAAGACATGCCTTTGAATATCTCTTTGCAATATTATTTTATCTTTAACTTGCAATTTATTATAAGCTATAATATATATACATTACATACTACAAGAAAATATATAAGGGAATACATATACATAACATACTATATATACTACAAGAAAATATATAAGGGAATACATATACATAACATATAATATATACTACAAAAAAAATATATAAGGGAATATATATACATAACATACTATATATACTACAAGAAAATATATAAAGGAATACATATACATAATATACTCTATATATATATATATATATATATATATATATATATATATATATATATATATATATATATATATGTATATATATATATGTGTATATATATATATATAT
>MU714530.1:77575-112421 GCA_026770625.1 Nicotiana glauca
ATATATATATATATATATATATATATATATATATATATATATTTTTTTTTTTAACTACGAGATATAAATAATTTTTTCATGTAGACTAAAAGTGATAATAGGCTGTAAAGTTGTCCATAACAAAGCAACAAACACTCTCAACATTTAGCAATTAAAATGAAGAAGACAAAACTTGTAGGGTCCATATTTTTCCATTAAAAAAGGAATTCCTGAACTTTTTTGAGTTTTATCTGATGATCTCTGCGCTTTTATTATCATCTTATCTTTAAAAAAAAATGGAGATATTGCATAGCAAAGAAACATTGAAACCTTATAAAAATCATCTCAAGTGAAGTAGAAATTTAACGAATTATTAATTTAGTTAAGAAAAAAAAAGATACGAAATAGATTAAGTAAAGAAGATGCCAATTAAAACTGCTTTAATATATAAGTAGTAAAAGTTAATTTTATATTTTGTGTCGCGTAATCATTTGGGGTCGACTAACTCGGATTTGTGCCAAACGTCGCGCTTTGGCACAAATGGTTTCATTAAAAAATATGATTGACACAATGACACTTAAGATTATATGAATTTAAGTTATATATATTGATCATCGAGTGAATTTTTACATTATTAATGTAATTTAGCCTGTTATTATAACATGTTACTTACTGTTTAATCTATCTCGCTAATCAATGTCTATTAAACAGAGTTGTGAAATCTCAAATTGCTTCTTCAAAGGAAGCATCATTAGTTGGCAAACTTGCCTTGCTATAAAGAGAAAAGGAAATATTAGAAATGGTGAATGCATCTCTTGATATGAATCAACAACTTGGTAAATAGAGTACAATAGTTAGTACTGAGCCTCTGCAAGTTTTAAAAATGACAATATTTTCAAAAATATTAATCTCTCCTTTAACTGCAATTTCTTCCTCGAGTAATATAAGTACAAAGTGTTTTAATTTGTACCATCTTAAAAGGAGCAGCGACCGTTCTTTTAGGAGATGCGGTGGGAAGGATGGAATTACTCCACTTTTAATCATAAGTTTGGTTCCAGCTTGAAAAATAAAAAAAATCCTAATAAAGAGTTTTCCTTAAATAAATCCTACATAGCGTAAATCTAAATGAATCAAACCGCTAGATTTCTAATCCCAAACGACTAAAACAATAAACATATTCGAACAGACATGATAATACATAAACAAAAGAAGTCCACCAAAGCATAAGGGAGTCAACATATAAATAAGTGTAAACGGGTAAAATCGAAGCTAATGAGCACCTCAATTTCCCGGTGAGGCAAATGAAGCGAGGACATAATTACAAGGGATCAGAATCAAAGCCAGGAGCCTCTCGTATCAAGGCCCGGACAAAACATCTGTACTCGGAGCCATCGAGACCACGCCCCCATATTCGGTTCGAGTTCCAAGACCTCAGAAAGTATTACCAAACGGTCGTGATATCCGTATCCAACCGGATATCATAGCGTGAATTACATCCTGTATCGGCAGTAGATTAGTGATTATCAAAAATGAAGATTTTTACCTTTCTTAGAATTGTACTTAGGGTAAAATTCCCCTACTATACAAAAGGGAAGCTAATTATTCAATAGGCACATCATAACGCGCATATCAAAGCAATATACATTTGTTTTCTCTCCTTCTAAGGGTTATTCAAAATTCTCAATTTTGTTCATAGTTCTTCACAAGTGTTTGGTTCCGAACTCAACACACACTAACTGTTAGGCTCACAACCGAGCCCGGACTCGATACTACTAGTGGTTTGGCCATTTATTCTATCTTTAATTTGCTCATCTAATACTATTAATCGCTTGTATTGATTATTTCATATATCTTTAAAATTGCGTATAAATTCAATTGTTATCCATTTTAAAGGTAAACAGTTTGGCGCCCACCGTAATGCTAAGGATAATAGTGGTAATTTGATACAGATTTCCATAACACACTCTGTTTTATGCTTGTTCTTTGAGATTTTAATTTCAGGTCTGCCTAAAAATATCTAACTCTCAGTCTGCTCACTTGAATGTTGACGCTGAATCTGGCCACCATGGCAAAAATAACAATATGGATAGCACAGCAACAAGGTTCCCTCTGCTGATCTAAACGGAGACCCGGTTGCAAATCCTGTTAATGCCAACTCACATGTCGCCATCAATGCTAACCTGCAGACCGAACCTGAGAACAGCGTTCGTAGAGGAGCCCGACCTACGACTCGAGGTACACTCGACGGTGAAGGAAACAAGATCAACGTGTGGGTGATCTTTGAAATGTTACAGGCCCAACATGTTGCGACAGCACAACTGCAGAATTAAAGCCACGCCCCTAGCAGAGTGGAGCCCGAACCATCCCGGGAAAGCAGCCAAAGGAGTGAGCACGTCACATAAAGGCCGGGTGAAGTTGAGCCCAGGACCAACCCTGAAATAATAAAAATGCTTGAGGAACTGACAAAGCGGGTGTAATCGAGGGAGAAAAAAATTGACGCCAATGATAAAAAGGTGAAGACTTATAACTCCAGAGTTGATCAAATTCTAGGAGCACCCCCGATATTGAAAGGCTTGAATTCCAAGAAATTTGTCCAAAAGTCTTTCCCTTCGAGTGCAGCACTGAAGCCAATCTTGAAGAATTTTGCACATGCCCGAAATTCTGAAGTAAAATGGAACCACATATCCAAATGAGCATGTGAGCTCCTACACGTGTGTCATCAAGGATAACGACTTAGAAGATGGCGAAATCGAATCAGTTTTGCTAAAAATAAATATCGGGGACTTACCCTAGAATTTTATTGATTTATTTGCTATACTTGCTGGCGCATTTGTGAAAGCTCTTTCTGGGATATCAAGGTCGAGATCATAAAATCAGACCTTTTCAAGGTAAAACAAAGAGATAACAAAATGCTCAGGGAATTCGTATCGAGCTTTTAAATGGAACAGATGGATCTTCCCCCCAGTTGTGGATGATTGGTCCGTTCAGGCATTCACTCAAGGGCTCAACCCCCTAATCTCCTTAGCTTCATAGTAGTTGAAACAGATTTTGATAGAGTATCCAGCGGTAACTTCGGCTAACATTTATAACAGGTACCAATCAAAAATCAGAGTTGAGGCCGATTAACTAGGGTCCCCCAACGGGTACGTTTATCCCATCAGAACTAATGACATGCCTAAGAGGGTCATCGATCACGAACCAAGACCGAGCAAAGACTGGTATCAACCGTATAGCGGGATCGAAGCGGTAATGGATCTGGGCCCAACCCCGTGAGAAACAAAAAAAAGAAATGATCGAGGCCAAAGTAGTCGGTGGCTTATGAGCAAAAATGGTTTTGACAAGCCACTCAGGGCCAGGGAGGCACCAAGGTTTTCGGAATACAACTTCAATATCGATGTTGATAGCATCGTATCTGCCATCGGGCACATCAAATATACCAAATGGCCTCGACCATTGTAGCCCGACACTAACTAGAGAGACCCTAACTTAATATGTAAGTATCATGGTACTCATGACCATAGAACCGAGGACTGCCGAAAGTTAAGAGAAGAGGTGGCCCCACTATTCAATAACAGTCATCTCCAGGAATTTCTAACTGATCGAGCCAAAAATCACTTCAGGATTAAGGACTCCAATAAATAAACTGAACAAGAGGAACCTCAGCATATCATTAACATGATCATTAGTGGAGTCGACGTCCCTAAGGGCCAATGCTAAAGCTCACTAAGTTTTCCATCAAAAGGTAAAAATGAACCCGAGATTATATCCCGGTGGGAACCATTTCGTTCAATGATGAAGATGTCGAAGGCATCGTGCAACCGCATAATGATGCACTGGCAATATCTGATTATAAATAAATCCCAAGTAAGTGTGTGTTGATTGATCCAGTAGCTCGGCCAATATCATCAGATCGAGGGTCGTAGAGCAGTTGGGTCGACAAGACCAAATAGTACCGGCAGTTTGGGTTTTAAATGGATTTAGCATGGTATACGAAACTACTAAATGGGAGATAACCCTACCGGTGAATACCGCCAGGACCACTCAGGAAATAAAATTCTATGTGATCGAGGGAGATATGAGATATAATTCTCTCTTCAAAAGACCATGGATTCACAACATGAGGAAACTACCCTCGACACTACACCAGGCACTGAAGTTCCCCACACCGGGAGGAATTAAGACGGTTTTTGTAGAGAGTATCTAGTTGCAAAAGAAATATTGGCGATCGATAAGATTATCCTGATGTCCGCACTCTCGACATCAAAGAACACCTAGCCGGTTAGGAAGGAATAAACTAAATAGCAATCACCAATATCAGCCCCGACCAAATCGAAGAAGCAAGAGATAGGGGAGGATGATGATTACGGAGTCCGTAGGTCGTTCATCACCCCTTATGATTCCAACGCCACCAAATCAACAGTCGAGGAGCTGGAGCAAGTTATATTGATAGAACACTTGCCCGATCGGAAGGTATACCTAGGCTCGGGATTAACTCTCGAGCTAAAAAAAACTCATTAAATTCCTTAAAGCCAACATAGATTGTTTTGCTTGGTCCCATCTTGATATGACATGGATCCCGCCAGAAATAACCACTAATAGGGTGAGCTTGGATGAGAAATTTGTCACGATTCGGAATTCCCACCCTCGGGAGTCGTGATGGCGCCTACTCGTAGAAGTTAGGCAAGCACACATTTAGAATCCATAAATACTTTTGTTTCAAATCCATTTTACCAATTTAATTAACAGAAAATAAATAATTAAACAACAGCGGAATTCGTAATTTAGCGAAAGACTTAAACGAAATAAACCAAAATAATAAGAAAAATCCACATATGCCTCTACCCAGAACTGTTGTTACAACATTCACGAACTATCTAGGAGTGCTACATACAAATGTCTGAAACAAGGAAATAAAAATCTATATCGAGTACAAAAGGAAACAGTGCATCAAAAATAGATGGAAGAGATGTCGGGCCTGCGGACGCCTGCAGGACTACAGGATCTCGTGGACTGAAGGATGGCTCCCGAACTACTGCTGTGCACCGTATGCTGCTCCGGTATTTGTACATAAGTACAGAGTGTAGTATCAGCACAACTAACCCCATGTGTTGGTAAGTATCTGGCCTAACCCCGGCGAGGTAGTGACGAGGATAGAACCAGACTCCAGATAAACATGTGCAGTTATATAATATATAGCGGAAACGTAAACAATTAATAAACAGTAAAAAGGGAGGGGGTACATGCTTCGGGGAAACATTTCAACATATCAGAAACCAAAGGAATATGATAGCACCGTACAATATCCAAAACATTGTAATAATACTACTATTGCGGCGCGCAACCCAATCCATATTTATATATATAGTTGTTGCGGCATGCAACCCGATCCAATATAATAATTATTGCGGCGTGCAACCCGATCCCCCCTCATATATATATATATATATATATATATATATCTATATATATATATATATATATATATATATATATATGCGGCGCGCAACCCATTCCAAATGTACTGCTCACAGTAATCATAACAACAATCCCGGCAAGGGATTAACCATAAGCTACTCTATCCCGGCTAGGGAACTCGACAGTACAAGTATATTCCTCCAGGGAAGGGAGAACCAGCTATAACCAATCTCAATTCAACTTCTAATTATCTTTATTATCACCATTTCTAACTGATAAATAACTTCTACGAAAATAAGCTAAGCCTTTACTCAATACCGCGTATTTACTCACTATTGCAACCATAGTATTATTCAAGAATACAACAAGTATCAATTTAGGACTCACGATCATGCTCGACACCGATGTATGGATACTCGTCACCATGCCTATACGTCATACTAAACAAGAAACACATAGCAAATATGACTCAACTCCTAATCCCTCAAGCCAAGGTTAGACCGAACACTTACCTCAAACTTCCACGGCCAATTCAATCCTCAATAACCGACTTTCCTTTCGAATTCAGCTCCAAATCAATTGTATCTATACATAAATGACTTCATAACATCAAATAATGCTTAATAATTCGAATACAACAATTATTGCTTTCCAATCATTCTTCCCAAAAATCCAAAAATTGACCCCGGGCCCGCTTGGTAAAAACACGAGGTTCGGACCAAAATTAAATCACCCATTCACCCACGAGCCCAAATATATAATTATTTTCAGAGTTCGACCCCAAAACGAGGTCTAAATCACAACTAATTAAAAAGCCCTAACTCTACCCAAATTCCTAATTTTCTACTCTTAATCACATGTTTTAGGCCTAGGAATTTAGTAGGTGTTGATGGAAAATGAAGAAACAAGTTAAACAATGCTTACCCAAGAAACGTTGGTGAAGAAATGCTTCAAAAATCTCCTAGGAGCTTTGGAGAAGAAAGGGTTTATGAAAATGTTATGAAATCCCGTTTTTGGAACAAAATAACTGGGCAAAATCCTTCTTTGCGTTCGCGACAGACTCAATGCGTTCGTGATGAGTCAGACCCACAGACCTTCGCGTTCGCATAACGGGGCTCGCATTCGCAGAGAGTAATATCCTCGAGACCTCGCGTTCGCGATGATCAAACTGGTGGACCCTCCCCTTGCGCGTGGAAGGACGCGTTCGCGAAGGGTCTCCCCTCCGAGTTTCGCGATCGCATCTCAATTTCCGCGTTCACGAAGAAGCCAAAATGGCACCTGGGATCTTTGCTTTACGTGTTCGCGAGGGGTACCATGCAAACGCGAAGGGTAAAATCCCTGGGCCTTACAGCAGAAAATCTGCAACACTTCTTAAGCCAAAAACCATTCCGAAACACCTCCGAAACACTCCCAAGCTCTCGGGGCTCCTAACCAAACACACGTACGAACTCAACAAAATCATTCAAACTTATCCGTGCAATCAAATCTCCTAAATAACCTCAAAAATAATGAATCAAACCTCAAAATCAAGAACTTTTCTCAAACTTCATCAAGTTTCAAATTTAGGATTTCAAGTCCGAATCACTTCAAACGACGTCCGCTCTTAACCAAATTTTACAGGAAGGACTTAAAACATATATAAGACCTATATCGGGCGCCGGAACCAAAATACGGCCCGATACTATCACTTTCTAATCAGATTTCATTTCAATTTTGCTTAACATTTTCAAAAAAACAATTTCCTTTAAAAATTCATTTCTCGGGCTCGGGACCTCGAAATTCGATTCTGGGCATATGCCCAAATTCCATATTTTCCTATGGACCGTCGAATCACGGGTCCGTGTCCGTTTGCCCAAAATATTGAACAAAGTCAAATTTATTTATTTTAACATCAAAACTTAGCATTGTTTCATAGAAATTTCATATTTAAGCTTTTCGGCTATAAGCCTGGACTGCGCACGCAAATCAAGGCGACTCTAAATGAGGTTTTCAAGGCCTCGGAGGCACAGAATTCAATTAAAACGGGTGATGACCCTTTGGGTCGTCACATTCTCCACCTCTAAAACAACCGTTCATCCTCGAATAGACAAAAGAAAGAAGTACCTAAGTCAGAGAAAAGATGAGGATAACGGCTCCGCATATCAGACTCGGACTCCTAGGTCGATGCCTCAGGAGGCTGACCTCTCCACTAAACACGAACAGAAGGGAAACTCTTCAACCTCAACTGACGAACCTGCCGGTCTAGAATAGCCACCGACTCCTCCTCATAAGAAAGGTCATTGTCAAACTGGACAGTGCTGAAATCTAACTCGTGGGCTGGATCACCGTGATACCTCGGAAGCATGGACACATGAAACACTATATGCATGGCTGATAAGCTCGGCGGCAAAGAAAGTCTATAAGCCACCTCTCCTAGTCTATCAAGAATCTCAAATGGACCAATGAACCTAGGGCTAAGCTTGCCCTTCTTCCCAAATCTCATCACACCCTTCATAGGCGACACTCGGAGTAATACCCGCTCACCAACCATAAAAGCCACATCTCGAACCTTGCAATCTGCATAGCTCTTTTACCTGGACTGAGCTGAACGAAGCATATCCTGAATGATCCTGACCCTGTCCAAGGCCTCCTGCACCAGATCCGTACCCAACAACCGAGCCTCTCCCCACTCAAACCATCCAATCGGAGACCGACACCGCCTACCATATAAGGCCTCACAAGGAGCCATCTGGATGCTCGACTTGTAGCTGTTGTTGTAGGCAAACTCTGCTAAAGGCAAAAGCTGATCCCACAAAACTCCGAAGTCAATAACACAAGCTCGGAGCATATCCTCCAAAATCTGAATAGTCCACTCGGAATGTCCGTCCGTCTGGGGATGAAACGCTGTGCTCAACTCAACCTGTGTGCCCAAATCTCACTGAACTACTCTCCATAAGCGCGAGGTAAATTACGTACCTCTGTCCAAAATGATAGATACAGGCACACCATGAAGGCGAACAATCTCCCGAATATAGATCTCAGCTAACCTCTCAGAAGATAGGAGACTGCTATAGTAATGAAATGCACTGACTTGGTCAGCCTATCAACAATGACCCATACTGCGTCGAACTTCTTCTGAGTCAGGTGAAGTTGAGTAACAAAGTCCATAGTGATTCGCTCCCACTTCCACTCGGGAAGTTCAATCCTCTAAAATAAACCACCAGGTCTCTGATGCTCATACTTAACCTGCTGACAATTCAAACAACGAGCCACATATGCTACGATATCCTTCTTCATTCTACGCTACCAATAGTGCTGCCGCAAATCCTGATACATCTTCGCAGCGCCCGAATGAATAGAGTACCGGGAGCTATGGGCCTCCTCCAAAATCAACTCTCGGAGCCCATCGACATTAGACACACATACTCGACCCTGCAATCTCAAAAATCCATCATCATCTAAGGTAACCTACCTGGCACCTCTGCGCTGTACCGTGTCTCTAAGGACACACAAATGGGGATCATCATACTGCCGATCACGGATATGCTCCATTAATGAAGAACGAATGACTGTGCAAGCTAACACATGACTGGGCTCAGAAACATCCAGTCTCACGAACAGATTGGCTAAAGCCTGAACATCCAAAGCAAGCAACCTCTCACCGACCAGAATATAAGCAAGACTGCCCATACTGGCTGACCTCCTACTCAAAGCATCGGCCACCACATTGGCCTTTCCCGGATGATATAAAATGGTGATATCATAATCCTTCAACAACTCCAACTACCTCATCTACCTCAAATTCAACTCCTTTTTCTTGAACAAGTACTGAAGACTCTTATGATACGTGAATACCTCACATGCCATTCCATATAGATAATGCCTCCAAATCTTCAATACGTGAACTATGGCTGCCAACTCCAAATCATGAACCGGATAGTTCTTCTCATGAATGTTCAACTGTCTTAAAGCATAGTCAATGAATTTGCCATTCTGCATCAACACTTCTCCAAGCCCAATACAAGAAGCATCACAATAGACTGTATAAGGCCCTGAAACTGTGGGCAAAACCAACATCGATGCCGTAGTCAGAGCTGTCTTGAGCTTCTGAAAGATTGACTCACAGTCATCTGACCATCTGAACTGGGCACCCTTCTTGGTCAATCTGGTCATCGGGGCTTCAATAGATGAAAACCTCTCCACAAACCGTCTATAGTAGCCTGCCAACCCCAAAAAACTCTGAATCGCTATAGCTGATGCTGGTCTAGGCCTGTTCTTGACTGCCTCAATCTTCTTTGGGTCCACCTAAATACCCTCTGCTGATACAGCATGACCCAGAAATGCAATTGAACTTAACCAGAATTCACACTTCAAGAACTTAACATATATCTGGCTATCCCTCAGAGTCTGAAGAACCACTTTAAGGTGCTGCTCGTTCTCCTATTGGCTGTGGGAATATATCAATATATCATCAATGAAGACTATCACGAACGAGTCCAAATAAGGCCTGAAAACTCGGTTCATCAAGTCCATGAAAGCTGCTGGGTCATTTGTCAACCCGAATGACATAACCAAGAACTCATAATGCCCGTACCGAGTGCGGAAAGCTGTCTTAGGGACATCGGATGCCCTAATCCTCAACTGATGGTAGCCAGATCGCAAGTCAATCTTGGAAAATACCTTGGCACCCTGAAGCTGGTCGAACAAATCATTAATCCTCGGCAACGGATACTTATTCTTGACTGTAACATTGTTCAATTGCCGGTAATCAATACACATTCTCAATGACCCATCCTTTTCCTTAAAAAATAACACCGGCACACCCCAAGGTGAAACACTGGGTCTAATGAAACCCTTCTCAAGCAAATCCTGCAGCTGTTCCTTTAACTCTTTCAACTCAGGTGGTGCCGTACGATACAGCGGGATAGAAATGGGCTAAGTGCCCGGTGCCAGATCAATGCAAAAGTCAATATCTCTATCGGGTGGCATACCCGGCAGGTCTAAAGGGAAAACATCACGGAACTCACGAACAATGGACACATAATCAATAGAGGGAACCTCAGCACTAGAATCGCGAACATAGGCTAAATAGGCCAAACACCCATTCTCGACCATACGACGAGCCTTCACATACGATATAACGCTACGGGTAGAATGACTAGGAGTCCCTCTCCACTCTAAACGAGGCATACCTGGTAAAGCCAAGGTCACAGTCTTGGCATGACAGTCCAAAATAGTATGGTAAGGTGATAACTAGTCCATCCCCAATATAATATCGAAGTTAACCATGTCTAAAAGCAATAAATCTACATGAGTCTCAGGACCCTCAATCACTACTATACAAGAATGATGGACTCGATCGACCACGATAAAATCACCCACCGGTATAGACACATAAACAGGAACACTCAATGTATCACTAGGCATGACCAAGTACAGGGCAAAATAAGATGACACATACGATAATATAGACTCCGGATCAAACAACACTAAAGTATCTCTATCACAAACCAGACCCGTACCTTTAATAACAGCATCTGAAGCCTCAGCCTCGGCCTGGCCTGAAGGGCATAACATTGGGGTTGGGCCCCACCACTCTGATATACCTCTCTAGGACGGCCTATAGCTGGATGGCCTCCACCTCTAGCGGTCTGAGCTCCACCTCTATATCCTCTACCTCCCCCTCTAGCACCTCTACCCCTACCTCTAGCTGGCTGGGCGGCATGTGGAACATCTGGTGCCTGAATCATAGCACGGGGATCATGTTGCTGCGAATGAGTACCCACCAACCTCGGACAAGCCCTCCGGATGCGACCATACTCACCACACTCATAACATCCACCTGAATACTGTGGCTGAGGAAACAGAGACTGACCCTGGCGGCCTGAATGACCACCCCAAAAGCTCTGGAGCAGCGCTGCACTGATAAGAGCTAGTGGTGCACTGTGGAAATTCTAATCAGAATACTGCCCGTGAGAACCACGGCCACCTAAGGCATCGTGAGAAACCTGGAGTGCTGACTGGAAGGGCCTAGGAGGACGACCCCTATCATACAAATCTCTTCCTCCAAACGAGGCACCACTGAATCTGCCTGACTGACGGGGTCTCTTGTCTTCCCTGTGACCACCCCCTTGTGATAATACCATCTCAACTCTCTGGTCTACATTGGCCGCCTCATGAAAGTATATCTCACTCCCATCCTCTCTATCCATCTGGAGACGAATCGGCTGAATGAGCCCACCAATAAACTGTCTCACTCTCTCCCTCTCAGTGGGAAGTATAATAAGTGTATGGCGAGCCAAATCAATGAACTTGGTCTCGTACTGGGTGACTGTCATGGATCCCTACTGGAGATGCTCGAACTGCCTCCGATAGGCCTCTCACTGTGTAATAGGGAAAACTTCTCCAAAAATAGCTGCTCCCAGGTCAAGGCTGGTGACCCTGCTGGTCTAGCTAAGCAATAATCCCTCCACCAAGCCTTGGCGGATCCAGACAAGCGAAATGTAGCGAAATCAACCCCATTGGTCTCAACAATACCCATGTTCCGAAGAACCTCGTGACAACTGTCCAGATAATCCTGAGTGTCCTCGGTAGATGCACCGCTGAAGGTAGTAGTAAAGAGCTTGGTGAACCTATCCAATCTCCACAAAGCATCGACAGACATAGCTGCTCCATCACCGGCTTGGGCTACCACACCCGACTGAGCTGCTCCAAGTAGCTGAACTGCTAGAGTCTGAATCTGGGGAGCTACCTGCTCCAGAGTACGAGTAGCAGGAGTTTGGGCTCCTCCTCCAGACTAAGAAGTGGCTGGTGCTACAGGAAGCAAGCCTGCACGGGTGACACTCTGCATGATGCCCACCAATCGGACCAGAGTGTCCTGAAGGACTGAGGTGGCAATAAACCCCTCTGGGACCTGGGTTGGGCCAACCAGAACTGCTGGAGCCGGAACTTCCTCATCAAAATCAACCCGAGGCTCCGCTACTGGTGCTGCTGCTCGGGGCTGAGCTCTGCCCCTACCTCAGCCTCTAGCACGACCTTGGCCTCGCCCTCTGCCCCAAGTGGGTGCTGCTGTTGGGGGCTCGGGCTACTGAGCGGTAGATGAGGAAGTGCATGTTCCCGCCATCTGCGAAAGAACAGAGTAGAAATTCAATTAGCAACGAGAAACCAAACCGTACGACAAGAAAGAACAAATGTGAAACTTTTCCTAACTCTATAGCCTCTTGGGGATAAATACAGATGTCTCTGTACCAATCCCTCAGACTCTACTGAGCTTGTCCGTGAATCGTGAGACCTATGTAACCTAGAGCTCTAATACCAACTTGTCAGGACCCGAAATTTTCACCATCGGGCATCATAATGGTGCCTACTCGTAGAAGCGAGGCAAGCCACACATTTAGAATCCATAAATAATTTTGTTTTAAATCCATTTTTACCAATTTAATTAACAAAAAATAAATAATTCAACAACAACGGAATTCATAATTTAGTGGAAGACACGAAATAAACCAAAATAATAAGAAAAATTCACATATTCCTCTACCCAGAACTGGTGTCACAACATTCACGGACTATCTAAGAGTGCTACATATAAATGTCTGAAACAAGGAAAAAAAAATATGTCTCGAGTACAAAAGGAAATAGTGAATCAAAAATGGATGAAAGAGATGTCGGGCCTGCGGACACCTGCAGGACAACCTGGGGATCTCGTAGACTGAAGGCTGGCTCCCGAACTACTGCTGTGCACCATATGCTGCTCCGGTATCTGTAAATAAGTACAGAGTGTAGTATCAGCACAACCGACCCCATGTGCTGGTAAATGTCTGGCCTAACCCCGGTGAGGTACTGACGAGGCTAGAACCAGACTCCAGATAAACCTGTGCAGTTATATAATATATGGCGGAAAAGTAAACAAGTAAAAAGCAGTAAAAAATGAGTGGGTACATGCTTCGGGGAAACATTTCAACCTAGCAGAAACCAAAGGAATATGATAGAACTGTACAGTATCCAAAACATTGTAATAATACTACTGTTGCGGCGTGCAATCCGATATATTATAATAATTATTGCGGCGTGCAACCCGATCCACATATACATATTTATATATTACTAAAAGTGTCGTGGCGCACAACCCGTTCCAAATATACAGCTCACAGTAATCATTACAGCAATCCCGGTAAGGGATTAACCATAAGTTACTCTATCCCGGCAAGGGAACTCGACAGTACAAGTATATTCGTCCAGGGAAGGGAGAACAGCTATAACCAATCTCAATTCAACTTCTAATTATCTTTATTATCACCATTTCTAACTGATAAATAACTTCTACGAAAATAAGCTAAGCATTTACTAAACACCACGTATTTACTCACTATTGCAACCATAGTATTATTCAAGAATACAACAAGTATTAATTTAGGACTCACGGTCGTACTTGACACCGACGTATAGATACTCATCACTATGCCTATACGTCGTAATCAACAAGAAACATATAGCATATATGACTCAACTCTTAATCCCTCAAGCCAAGGTTACACTGAACACTTACCTCAAACTTCCACGGCCAATTCAAACCTCAATAACCGCCTTTCCTTTCGAATTCAGCTCCAAATCAATGGTATCTATACATAAACGACTTCATAACATCAAATAATGCTTAACAATTCGAATCCAAATGCCTAGTTATAGCTTTCCAATCATTCTTCCCAAAAACCAAAAAATCGACCCCGGTCCCGCTTGGTAAAAACACGAGGTTCGAACCAAAATCAAATCACCCATTCACCCACGAGCCCAAATATATAATTATTTTCAGAAATCAACCCAAAATAAGGTCTAAATCACAATTAATTAAAAAGCCCTAACTCTACCCAAATCCCTAATTTTCTACTCTTAATCACATGTTTTAGGCCTAGGAATTCAATAAATGTTGATGGAAAATGAAGAAAACGAGTTAAACAATGCTTACCCAAAATATTTTGGTGAAGAAATGCTTCCAAAATTGCCTAGGAGCTTTAGAAAAGATAGGGTTTATGAAAATGTTATGAAATCCCGTGTTTGGTTCTGTTTTTGGAACTTAAAATAACTGGGCAAAATCCTTCTTCATGTTCGCGACAGACTCAACGCGTTTGCGATGAATCAGGCCCACAGACCTTCGCATTCGTGTAACAGGGCTCACGTTCGCAGAGAGTAATCTTCTCGAGCCCTCGTGTTCGAGTGCAAAGAGCCGCATTTGCGATGAACAAATTGGTGGCGCCTCCCCCTGTACCCTATGCGTTTGCGAGTGGAAGGACGCGTTTGCGAAGGGTCTCCCCCCTGAGCTTCGTGTTCACGTCTCAACCTCCGCATTTGCAAAGAAGCCAAAATGGCAATGGGATCTTTGCCTTACGCGTTCGCGAGGGGTACCACGTGAACACGAAGGGTAAAATCCGTGGGCACTGCCGCAGGAAATATGCAACACTTCTTAAGCCAAAAACCATTCCGAAACACCTCCGAAACACCTCCGAAACACTCCCGAGCCCTCGGGGCTCCTAACCAAACACACGTACAAACTTAACAACATCATACACACTTATCTGTGTGATCAAATCGCCTAAATAACTTTAAAAACAATGAATCAAATATCAAAATCAAGAACTTTTTCTCAAACTTCATCAAGTTTCAAATTTAGGATTTCAAGTCCGAATCACGTCAAACGACGTCCATTTTTAACCAAATTTAGGATTGCATAGTTTCTTTAGGCTCTCTATTTAATAATTTACCTTCCTAAACTCGGGTGCGTATTTATGTGACCCAAATCCAAATCTCAACAGTGTTAGATAAAATATGTCGTGGACCGCGGGTGCATTTATGTGATGTGGTTCAAGACGCATTTTATATGACGTTGAATCTTTCTTAAAAAAAAAAATAATAAAAGCGGTTATAAAGTTAAAACTATACCATAGGTTAAAACATGTACTAAAATCAGATAATAGGCCAATTATAACAGTTGAGCGACCGTACTAAAATCACGAAACTCGGGAATGCCTAACACCTTCTCCCGGGTTAACAGAATTCCTTACTTGGATTTCTGTGTTCGCGGACTGTAATACAGAGTCAATCTTTCCTCGATTCGGGATTTGAAATCGGTGAATTGATACTCCATAAATATTCCAAGTGGAGACTCTGATTTCTAAATAAATAATCCCATTTCGATTGTCACTTTAAGTTGGAAAAAACTCCCTTTACACCTCCTGAGGTAGGAAAAAGGAGGTGTGACAGCTCTGGCGACTCTGCTAGGACGAACCCAGAATCTCTGGTTCAGGGTTCAGAATTCGAGCTTGGAATAATTGTTATATTTGGATTTATTTATTGTCTGATTTTATCTACATGTTTGGGCCTATGTGCTAAATGTTGCTTTTTACCGCTTTGATATTATCTGAACTGTATATATAAACTGCTACGGAACCCCTCTCTTCTCTCTTATGAGGAGTGCACGATGGCGTGACTCCTTTCTGTTAGTGTCATATCCCAATTTAGAACGAGGTTCAAATAAGTTGCAAAGCCGGATGATCTTTTGGTTACCGGTATGCTGCCCCCCCCCCTCCCGACTCGAGCTGTCCGCTTGGGTAAGCCAGGTCTAGGACAATACACCTAGGTTTCACACTAAGAATAACTCAGCCTCATGCCGGATCCCTAGTAGAAGCGCTTGTTTGCATCATGTGAATTTGACCTTGGGGACTCAACACAGGGATTGGGTCCGTCTAGGACAGGTGTAGCCAAAATAACAGGCCATCTTGATGCATCTTATGTGCTACATTTTGCATTTATTCAAGGGTAAAAGGGTTATTTGACGGACCAATGATAGCTGAAGGCAAATGAAAAAAAATGAAAAAAAAAACAATGAAAAAAAAGAAAAATGAAAAAATAAAAAAGAGAGGGTGAAGTGTGAAGATAAAGCGAATGTGACCCAATTATGTTTTCTGTCACATTTTGTTAAGGAAAAAAAGAGCTTGAAAAATTCAAGAAGATTTTGCACTTTTTCATCATTTTTCGAAAACGAAAAATTAAAAAAAGGGGAAAAAGAAAATCCAAAAAGATCTTGCATGTTTCATCATTTTCAAAGAAAAGACAAAAAACATATTTTTTCTAAATTAGTTGTTTTAAAAAAAAAATTCTCGACCGTATCCAATCTGTCCGAACTACGCATACCTGATTCTCGTCTTTCGGGGCATGATACGTAGGCAACCCACATAAGGTCCAGTCTTCCTAGTGAATCTTAGGGTCTTGGCTTTGCAGGGTCTTAGCCAAATTTTGCATTTTTAGTCACTTTTGACCACATAGGTTAATTTTAAAAAAATAGCCACAATCATGTCTTGCATGTGTCCAACTAGAAGAGTTATTGTCTCATATAGCATTGTAGGTATTTAGCTTTATTTGGTCTTAATTTTCTCATACATGTGTGGGTCTACTTATCGGAGTTCGAGCATGACATACACCCGGGACCATCCATTCAGGAGTTGCTTAAGGAGATTTTTTTTTGATGTTTTGAGTCGGTTTTTCTTTTTATGTTGTCTTTTACCTTCTAGTTTTGTACATTAATGTCGAGTCTTTGGTTATTGTATTTTCTATTTTTGTATTGAAAAAAAGTGTGTTATAAATCAAAAATCCAAAAAAAGAAGAGATTTTGCGTTTTTATTTCCTTTGGAAGTTTTCTTTGGAATGCCAATTCTAGAATTAAAAAAAAAAAATCTTTTGAGGTGTTTCTCCGTAGGAAGTTAATATCTAGAACTCCAAATAGAAATTTTTGCTTTCATATTTCCTTTAGTATATTAAGACTAAAAATTCAAAAAAAAAAAGAGAATTTTCTTTAGTTCCTCTTTAAAGAGGTTTCCTTAAGGTATTAATTTCAAAAATCCAAAAAGGATTTTCTTTTGAGGTTCTTCTTTGGGAAAATAATGACAAAAAAAAGATCCTTTTATTTTCTTTAGAAGTTTAGGACATTGCACATAGAAGAAAAAGAAAATAGCATGATTTTCTTCCTAAAAAAAATAGTCAAAAAATATTTTTTTTTCTTCTAGGATTTTCCTTAATAGAGAATTTGTGTCAAAAAGAAAAAAAAAAAAATGAATATAAACCCGTTAAGCTTGAGTTTAGAATAGTTTATAAATAAATCCGTTAAGAGAGATTTATTTCTTTTATTTCCCTTATCTCGTCAAAGTAGTCATTAAAAAAAGAGGATGTCAGTTTGTTTAGTCTATTCTCGATTTTCCAGAACTACGCAAAGATCTGATTCATGCGGTGTCACGATACGTAGGCAACCTACATAGGATTCGATCGAATCATTTTTTATTATTATAAAATAATAAAAAAGAAATAAAAAAACAAAACAAAAGAAAAGAAATAAAATCATGGGATGTGAGAAATGAGAGGGAAGAAAAGAGCGATAATCAGAAGAAAAAAGGGGAAGGAAAATGAACGAGCTAAGAAGTGAGAGGAAAGAAAAGAAAAGAAAAGAGAAGATTCAAATGGGCAAATTGGGATGATGCCAAATGACGTACGACCCTCGAAGTCATTCTAGAACCATTAATTGTTGCTAGGTGCATTGCACGCAATGTGATATTTTTGCTGTTAAATGCCCTAATGCTAACGGGATGACCCCATCTTGTTCCTTTGATATATTCATAGCAGAAAGGTGGTTGATTTGTGGTTGTCGAAGGCAATGGCGGACAATAACAGAATTGGGTTGGTTGATACCGGTGCCCGAAAGTAGTTGGTTGAACAAGACATTGGTTTGGCTGATGAGGTAACGATGTTAAGACAATACATGACAGACATGTATTAGGCCTGGATGACTGGGAAGGCACCACCCTCGCCACTACCTAGCTTCTTAGATGTTACCCTTACCCAAACTCCGGTCATAGTGCTAGATGATCCTCCATACTCTCCAGATTCACCCGCTTATCATAGCTTTCCCAACCACCCTAGTAGCTCTGTCACTCGTCCTCCAACTATCTTTTCCCAAAAGTACCCTCCTGTCACATCCACTATCCCCGACAATGAATACCCACTCAAAGCTCATGATGCCCAATATTACCCCTCAGAGGTTGCCCACAAGGTTCCTAACTCATACAAGCAGAGCCCGCAGGATGAGCCTCATGTTGAAAATGAAAAGTTCACAGGAAGAAAAGGGCAAGATGGGATACCCAGGAGGCTGAAAGGCATAGAACAGTCCTTAAACAACGAGCAAGGAATGGGAGATCAGGGTAACATGGCTTACAAAGAATTGTCTGTGTCCCCTGACGTTCGCCTACCCGCGGGGTTTAAAGTTCCAAAATTTAACTTATATGATGGGTGTGGAGATCCCGTAGCCCACCTGAGGGTTTATTGTAGTGAAATGAGAAATGTTGGAGAGAAATATGATTGTTGATGACATATTTCAGTAAGAGCTTGACTGGGGCAGCCTTGGAATGGCATAATCGTCAAGATGTTAGTAAGTGGCCTACATTGAGTGACATGGCTCAAGATTTTGTTCGACACTTTCCATACAAATTAGGCATTACCCCAGACTGCTCCTCCCCATCTAAAATGGAAAAGAAGCCGGAGGAAAGCTTTAGGGAATTTGGGCTCAGACGGAGGGAGCAAGTTGTTCGAGTCAGCCCCACGATTGGTGAATAAGAAATGGTTGAGCTGTTCCTGCAAGCTTAGGGGCCCACCTACTTCGGCATTTGATTCCGACCTTGGGTAAACCTTTCAATGTTGTGTTAAAAATGGGGGAGATGGTAGAAGAGGGAATCAAGTCAAGCGAAATCATGAGTTATTCGGCATTGAAAGATACTACGAAAGACATTTAGAATATCCCAGTAAGTTTGGGTGGAAGAAAGAGATTTAGAAAAGATGATCCCCTGGGCATTCCCGCTCAACACTTTCAGCCTCGACATCGGCCCCATGGATATCCTTATGCACCAGATGACCCTCCCCAATGTTACTTCTCTCCACAGAACCCCCAAAGTCGTACATCACTTTTCCAGTACCCTGTCCACAATGCACCACCATATGCTCCACACCCACGAGGCCTGCGATGGCCCACACCACTTCCCTAAATGTCTTATCCGCCCCCTCAAGCATATCAGCCACCTGCCCGCAAAAGGTTCCAATCGAGGCCAGAATATAAACTGAAAATACTACAGAATAAGAAAAGGCTTTCACCCGTATTGGAGAATCATATGCCAGTTTATTCCAAAGGTTGAGACAATTAGACATGTTGAAGCCAATTCAGATAAAATGCCAAGCCCTCTGCCAAAGAAGTTTGATTTTTCTCAAAGGTGCTCATATTGCTCCAATGCCTCGGGTCACATTACAGAAAAGTGTTGGCACCTAAAAAAAGCAATCCAGAATCTTATTGATGCAAGTGACATTGTCGTGCAAAATCCAGTTGCAGCAGAAACTAGACAAAGTCCATCGCCTGAGACGCATATGGTGGGTATGATTTATTTTGAAAAGGAATATGAGAATTCTTCTGAGATCCTCAGAGGTGCACGTGCTACGAAGTTTTCAGTGGTATCAAAGGTTGATCTTAAGAATGAGCCGGCAAAAGGGACCCAAATGCAATTTGCTAAACTCAAAGTGATGAAGACTTGTGAAGGTCCTAGTATTGTTGATGTAGAAGTCAGTGTCTAAGATATTGAGTTTGGTAATTGGAAAGACGGTCTTTTCTTGGTTAGACAGGGAGGAGTTTTGGTGGTTTATTTTGTTGTCATTTCTGTTGTCCGGGTTATTTCAGGGTTGTAATCTGGGTATTGTCTTGTGACTCAAACCCTTCTATCCTTTTATTTTGCCTAGTTTCTTTAGTCGTAGAAACTCATTTAGTGTTGCCTAGTTTTGTTTCAGGGTTGTACCCCAGTTTATTTTACTTGATTTGTTGTTCGAACTTTTTCACCATCTGTCCAATGCAATTTCCTGTCTTTTGTTATTTTTAGTCATTTTCTTTGTTTAGTTCTCTTCTCCTTTTATATTTCTTTTCATGATGGTTCTGGTGACATGACATGCATACATAATTCTAGGACCGGTCTTAAAAGTTAGTTTACTAATGAAGCAAGGAAGCAATTTTGAAGATGATTGGGGCATTTGAAGGAAATAAGTACATAATAAGCCCAAACTGTATGAAACTTGGGCAGATAATTGTGAGATCATTTGAAGCTGGGGCAGATAATTTGGGATGTTAATAGTATTGTAAGAATTCGTTAAAGGAAAGTGCATCCCGGACGATTTGAAGCAAGCAACTTTGAGTTCAAGTGCACCTCAAGTAACAAGATAAATTCGAGAAAGTTTTCTCCGAATTGACGGAAGATATCCATTGTGAAAAGGGAATCATCCAACGAGGGTTCTGTACTTGACAAGGCGCTAAAGAAAAGTGGAAGGCATATCAATAATATCAATGCCGAAGCCGCAAAAGAAATATTGTGCATGATCTTCAATTTTCATTTTAAGTTGCATGTGTTGTACTTGGCATTTTCAGGGATTGGGAGGCCCTCTTTTAGCTACCCAAATACTTTTACCATTTGATACCCCTTGAGCCTGTACTAGTTTCTTTAACCTCCCCTCTTTTGGAATCAAGTTAGAGTCATAAAAAAAAGTTTATGTCCCAATAGGTTTATTTGAAAAGGTTCATACCAAAAGAAAAATAAAAAAAACGAAAAGAAAATAGAGATAAAAAGGGAAAAGAAAAAGGAAAAAGAAAGAAAAAGGAAGGAAAGAAAAAAAAAAGAGAAAAGAGAAAAAGAAAAGAAAAAGAAAAATAGCAGCAACAAAAGTAGTCATGTGAACTACGTTTGACCTGATTCTTGTCACCACAAGATACGTAGGTAGCCTTACGGTTCGGTCATGCCAAATAGAATATTTCATAATACCACAAAGTCGATAGTGGGGTACTCTTTCTTAGTAAAAAGAAAAGGAAAAAGAGAATCAAATTCCTCTGTTTTAGAAATTGGAGCAAAGTTTTCAGAATGGATTCCAAAAGTTGTAAATAAATTAACCCCGTTGTCTTAGTTATTTTGAGCTTTTATGATATCCTTTCTTTCTACCCCTGTCCAAAAGCCACATTACAGTCCAAAAAAGACCTTTCAGATAATCTTTGAGAGTGCCGAGTTAACCATGCCAAGAGCACATAATATTTTATACCGTGGTTGATGCCTTGCCATTTGCAGAATTAGAGGAAAATGAAGAAAATAAAAAATGAGAGAGTCTTATCAGTGAAAACCTTCACAGGCACCATAAGGCGATGGTGAGTTGAGAGAAAAAAAATGAGAGAGGCTTGATGGTGAAAACCCTTTGGGCACTACAAGTCGAATAAGGATTGTGAATCAGATTGGATAATCGGAGCATTGAAGCCCAGTTTCACGGTTTAAGGGTACAACAAGAGTTGAACATCAGACTTGTTTGACAGATTATGCTACTTAATCCACATGTGCATGTCATGGTCATTAGAGTTGGTATCCACATTTGATAGGTTTTTACTTGTAGTTTCTTGTTAGGAATCATTCCTTTCCATTGTCCTTCACTCCATTCCTTTTCTCTTATTTACTTCCTCTTCCTGAGTATGTTTGGTTAGAACAAGTAAGAAATGACTTCAAAATTTGTCACCAGCTTTCCAATTGCACGAAACGGGGTCTGGCTAGCACATTAAAGTGGCATAAGTCAGGAAAGAACAATGTGCGCACTGAGTTGGTAACAATTAACATGCTTTGGGGTTTATGTGAAATACAAAGGTTTGGTATATATCAATTCATGAACAATGCAACAGATGGAGGATGTTGGGTGAACGGATCAAAGGCATTTTTATGTGATAAGATTGATAAAGAAAGTGGTTAACCAGTGGCAAGCAAGGTCTTCCAAGCAGAAATCAAAGTTATCATGACAAGTGAAGGAGCAATAGACCTTAAGGCCAAGGCCGGTGTTTTAAGTCAGGAAAGAACAACCTGCGCACTGAGGGGATGAAAATTAACGTGCTTTGGGATTCATGAGAAACACAAAGGTTCAGTATATGTCAATGCAAGTACACAATGCTACAGATGAATGGTATTGGGTTTGAACTGATCATAGGTATTTTCCGTTATAAGGGCGACATAGAAAGTGGTTAGTCAATAAACAAACAAGGTCTTCGAGTGGAAATCAAAGTTATAATAGGAAGTGAAGGAGCAATAGCCCTCAAAGTCAAGGCCACAAACCAACCACCATATTTTTAAACTGACAAGATTTTACTTTGATTTGAAACAGGGGCAGAAAATTTTGTTTATTTCGAAAAAACCCTCTGTAAGGAAAAGCAAGCACTAGACAGGTTTGACCGTAAATTCTCAGGACCCACCTCGAAAATGGGACCTAGTTTAAAATTCAAAACAATCATGAGTAGCAAAATCTAGCATAAATGCACCCCAAAGGAATATTAGTTGGCTTCAAAGTTTTCATGCTTGGTAGGATTCAATTAGGAGTTGTCAGGACCCTCCTCAATAATGGGACTTAGCTCTACAATTTCCATTAGATAACAAGATTTAGCGGAAGTCACACCTTTATAAGATATAATTTAGATTTAAAATCGTCACTAAACTAGGAGTTTTCAGGACCCTCATGAATAACGGGATCTAGCTTCCAAATTCTTAGCGATATTTGGTAATATGATTCAGTTAACACTTACAAATGTGCCCAGTTAGCAAACTGGGGCAAAAAATTTTCTTTGTTTTGTCTATTTATATTGAAGTTAGGCACCCATCAGGAGAGCAAGGGATAACAACACCAGTTTTAAGGATAAGCAACAGGTCAAGCCTCGGTAATCAGGAGCCCACCTAGAGAACAAAGCAATTCAAATGTCGGTAATCAAGAGCCCACCTGGAGAACAAAGCAGCTCAAGCGTCGGTAATCAGGAACCCACGTGGAGAACAAAGCAACTCAAGCATCGTTAATCAGGAGCCCACTTGGAGAACAAAGCAGCTCAAGTGTCGGTAATCAGGAGACCACTTGGAGAACAAAGCAACTCAAGCTTCAGTAAATAGGAGCCCACCTGGAGAACAAAGCAGCTCAAGCGTCGGTAATCAGGAGCCCACCTGGAGAACAAAGCAATTCAAGCATCGGTAATCAGGAGCCCACCTGGAGAAAAAGCAACTCAAGCGTCGGTAATCAGGAGCCCACGTGGAGAACAAAGCAACTCAAGTGTCGGTAATCAGGAGCCCACCTGGAGAATAAAGCAACTCAAGCGTCGGTAATCAGGAGTCCACCTGGAGAACAAAGCAACTCAAGCATCGGTAATATGGAGCCCACCTAGAGAACAAAGTAGCTAAAGCGTCAGTAATCGAGAGCCCACCTGGAGAACAAAGCAGTTCAAGCGTCGGTAATCAGGAGCCCACCTGGAGAACAAAGCAGTTCAAGCATCGGTAATTAGGAGCCCACCTGAAGAACAAAGCAGCTCAAGCGTCGGTAATCAGGAGCCCACCCGGAGAACAAAGAAACTCAAGCATCGGTAATCAGGAGCCCACCTGGAGAACAAAGCAACTCAAGCGTCGGTAACCAGGAGCCCACCTGGATAATAAAATAACTCAAGCATCGGTAATCAGGAGTCCACCTGGAGAACGAAGTAGCTCAAGCATCGGTAATCAAGAGCCCACCTGGAGAACAAAGCAGTTCAAGCGTCGGTAATCAGGAGCCTACCTGGAGAACAAAGCAGCTAAAGCATCGGTAATCAGGAACCCACCAGGAGAACAATACAACAATTCAAGTGTTGGTAATTAGGAGACCACCTGAAGAACAAAACAACAATTCAAGTGTTGGTAATCAGGAGACCACCTGAAAAACGAAGCAGCGATGTTCGAAAAAAGATGGCTCAAGGTCAGCAATCAGGCACCCACCTGGAGAGAAAGGAAAAAGCATCTCAGATTACAACTCAAGTCAGCAACAAAGGAATTTCACCTGGAGAGTACGAGTCAACAGAGAAACAGGAGCTGCAAGATCAAGTTAAAGATATAGATAGGATTCTAGTAATGCATAGATCATAGTTTAATCTAGCTTCTTTTATTTTGTCATGGTGTAATAAGGAGTTCAGTAAGTAGTAGCAGCAACAACAGCAACAGTAAAATCACAGCTTCATTGTAGTCCCAGCTACCGAAATTTTCCGAACTACACTGACCTTATTCCTTTATAGCCAAGGATATGTAGGAAACCTCTGAAGTAGGGTGCAGTCAAATCTTTCAAAAAATACTTCCCACGAGGTATTCAAATGGGCAAAAATCGTTCGTATCCCCTCTCTTTATCTTTGCATAAAAACTCTTCGTGTTTTCGAGCAAAGAGGGTCAGCTGTGAGCACGTGATTTTTGCCCTATATGAATTACTCCCATAGATTCAAGAAAAATAAATTTTTTCTATTATTTACAATTTTAATGATTTTTGTAGCATTTTTTGTTAATTGTTTGCATTTGTCTATGCACATTTATTTTTATTTAATTCATAAAAAATACAAAAAATATATTGCATTTTCATTTAGGACTTAATTTTATATTTTTCAGATTAATTAGCAAATTAGTTGTTTTATAAGAAATGGAAAATCACAAAAAATAACTCATTTTGCATCTCTTGATTTTAGTTTTGAATTTTGGCAATGTGGTTTTTAGTTATTATTTGAATTTGATAGGTTAATTTAGTTTTAGGATTTAACTTAGGTTTTAATTTTAATTTTGAAAAAAAAAGAAATTTTTTTTAAAGAAAAGATGAATTGAAAAAAATAAGGAAAGAATTGAGAGGATCAGATTTGGGCCAGTGCAATTTAAATTCATAAGCCCAATTTTTTTGCCATTGAAACCCGCCCAATTTGGCCCAGACCCGCGCCAATACCCGGTCTAGCCTCCACCATAACTCAAAACGACGTTATCCCCTCCCGGATCCCAGCCGTTGATCTCCGTTGATCTAACGGTTGGGAACTAATCTACCCTAGCTATTTAACTGTCTGAACCCTGTACCCCCCTCCCCCTCTCTTATCGTCTCTCATTCTCCCCCAGCCTTCAGAGACTTAAGACCTAAACCCTAAATGCCGCCTCAAAACCCACCATTATATATGGTGGCGGCGCAACCACAAACGCTCCCAATCAGCCCCAATCACACCCATGAACCCTCTCATCTTCCTCTCTCCAAATTTCAACACAGCTTTCCTCGAATCCCCCCCCAATCCCGTCGAATCTTGAATCTAAGGTCAGAGTTCGAAGCCCCAAAAAGCCAAAGTCTTTTGACCTTTGATTTTATGGCTTGCATGGCTATATACTTCCGTATTTTTTTTCAAGATTGAAGGTTGGTTAAACACAAAGCGATGTTTTTCACTTGTTCTTGACAAAGAACAAATGAGTAACATTATTTTTCGTCTTTATCAGTGTTTCCATCCTTATTTCGGGTTATTTCGGTACGTTTTCTGCGTTGTCTCTTTGTCTTATGCTTTCATCTTCCCATCCCTTTATTTTCTTCTTCGTCTCTTTGTTTTCTGACTGGAAGTCTCCGACCTAATTGCCATTTCTGACTAACTCACTGTTCGTATTCACTTTGTTGGATTTTTAGTTCTCGTCTCAAAGTTTAAATGCTGTCCTTATTTTTTTTTAAGTTAATTATGACATTTTTCCTTTGATAATTAGCCTAAGTTAGGTCTTATTAATTTGGAAACTTAGTTTAATTGTAGTTCATTAGGTGAGTTAAAATTGAGTCAATCATTTAGCTAAAATGTCCATTTTGGAATTGTTCAGTTGTGTAAGTTTCTGATTTTTCACTAAATAGACAACATAGGGTTTTGATTATGTTTGGGCTTTGGGTTCAATGCCAAACCATTGTCAAAGAACAACCCATTACTTTGGGGCTTAAGCCATTGGGTCAATTTGAAACATGTTCTCTGGGTTCTTAAGGTAAAAACAGGGGTCTTAAAGGGTATATTCGGAAATCTATTTGAAGGAATCTCTAATAACTGCATAAGGAAGCTTCTAGGAAGCTGGGATGGGGGTTAATTTGATAGTTAAAATCTGAACTAGGGGTATTGGAGCTAAAAGGGAAATATCAAAAGGTGCAAAGTACAAATTTGGTTTCTTTTAGGCTGCCCTAATAGCCTGCATATAAAAGCACCATTACTTGATATTCAAGTCAGAGATTTAGAGAGATAAAATTACCTAAAAAAATGAAACGGCTGCCTTTCTTTAAGAAATTCTAAAAATAACCTTGAATTCCTTGCATTTTCTGGAAAACTACTAAAAATTTTGCTTGGATTTTGGTGCTTCTGGTCCTATTAGTCTAGTTCAAATCACTAAAAATTCACAATTTTGTATCCTGGTTTAAAATGGATTGAATTCCGAGTATTTAGAGTCTGGTTTGGATTTTGTTGTGGTTTCTACTATTCTATTGCTGGGTTTAGAGCTGGTTTCTGCTGCTTTTCTTCTGCTGAATCCTTACTTCTTTGTTCCCTTTATACCTAGGTATTATTCATCTCATTGACATGTGAAATAGAGAAGCACAAGCTTTTTTGCTTGAAGTTTGAAATATAGAGAGCATTGGTTTTATAAAATGTCTATTTTTTATATCTCTGAAAACATTCAAATTTCATAGTTAGTTTTGGTTCTCATTGTAGTTTGCTCATTTTTGTTTCAGTTTTAAGATCATTTGCAATGTTAGACAAGTCATGTGCTCTAGTTATTAGGACTTTAAAAGCTATTACAGCAGAATATTGATTAGATTGCTTGGGTTTTAGATGTTCACCTATTCTTTGTTGAAATCAACATTGTTTAGTATAGATTTCTGTTCGAAGTTGTCAAAATGCCAAGCACTAGTTGAATAATATTCAGAATTGCATGTTATGTTTTATAATCACATTAGGTTTTAGGTTAATGTTTAACTTCATATTTGTTAAGTTGAATAATTTCATTGGATCTCTTTTGTCAAGTGCATGTTCTGAACTTAGGGCTGAGTAAACTCGAATTTGAGTAGGCATGATAGTTAAATAATTGTTTGGTTTGGGAGTCCTTTAAATTTCAGAATTGTGAGATTGGTCACTTTGCTTGGACCCCAGAATGCCAGCAAGCTTTGGATGAACTCAAACGGTACCTTTCGAGTCCACCCTTGCTCCACACTCGGAAGGCAGATGAACAACTATACCTGTACATGGCGGTATCCGAGGTAGCAGTAAGTGGAGTCCTAGTTTGAAAATAGGAAGGTACATAATTTCCTATTTACTACATTAGTAGAACTCTAGGCGAGGCCGAAATAAGGTACCTTTACCTGGAAATATTGGCACTCGCTTTGTTAAGCGCATCCAGAAAGTTAAAGCCGTATTTTCAATGCCACCCCGTATGTATCATAATTTCTTACCCACTAAGGAACATAATGAACAAACCCAAGCTCTCGAGCCGGTTGGCCAAATGGGCCATAGAGATTAGCGAGTACGATATCAAATATCGACCCCGAACCAGCATCAAATCATAAATTTTGGCAGACTTCGTGGCCGACTTTACGCTGGCCTTATTACCCGAAGTCGAAAAGGAATTTTTGTTAACCATGGGGACTTCCTCAGAAATTTGGACTCTCTTTACGGACGGTGTCTCGAACACAAAGGGGTCCGGACTCGGCATCGTGTTGAAGCCACCTACGGGTAACGTAGTTAGACAGTCTATTAGAACTATGAAATTGACTAGCAATGAGGCCGAAAATGAGGCCATGATTGTAGGTCTCGAATTGGCTAAGAGCCTTGGGAGTCGAGATTGTCGAAGCCAAGTTCTACTCCCTCCTTGTGGTAAATGAAGTCAATGTAATATTCGAAGTAAAGAAGGAATGAATGTAAAGGTATTTAGACAAACTGCAGGTAACCCTACATCAATTCAAGGAGTGGACCCTACAACATGTACACCGACATCAATATAGCGAGGCCGATGCTTTGGATAACTTTGGGTCATCGGTTGATGACGATGAATTCAGTTCAGGAACAGTTGTACAACTCATGAAATCAGTAGCGGAAGAGGGCCATGCCAAAATAAACTCAATAAGTTTAACTTGGGATTGGAGAAACAAATACATAGACTATTTAAAGACTCGGAAGTTATCCTCGGATCCTAAAATATTGAGAGCTCTATGCACGAAGGAGGCTAGGTTCAACCTCTCCGAAAGGGACTCTGTTTAGAAGAACATTCAACAGCCCGCTCGCCATATGCTTGGCCTGGGAGATACCAATTATGTTTTGAGAGAAGTTTATGAAGGCACATGCGGAAACCATTCGGGGGCGAAATCATTGTTTTGGAAGATAATCAAGGCCGACTATTATTGGATTGACATGGAGAAAGATGCAAAGGACTTTGTACGAAGATGCGACGGCTGTCAAAGACGCACACTGATGATCCATCAACTCGGAGAGTTACTCTATTTGGTCTTGTCCACATGGTCGTTCATGAAATAGGGAATGGACATCGTTGGTCCTCTGTAGTGGGCACCCAGTAAGGCTCAATTCATACTGTTTATGACCGATAATTTCTATCACGACCCACAATCCACTAAAGGTTGTGATGGCACCTAACACCACTATCAGGCAAACCAACAGTGAATTATTAACTTAATTACTCATTTTTATTATTTTTGAAATCCTAATTTTCATCGATTAAATAGTAAGAAATAGAATTTATTGGGTAAACGATGATATTTATACGAACTACAGTAACGAACCACCCTTCAGAAACCCCAAATCCGGTGTGACAAGTGCACGAGCATCAACTAGGAAATATAATAAAATACAATATCTGCCTGGAATGCAAATTAGACAGGAGAACATAAGTAACTCTGATGAAGACTTCGCAGGCTACAGATCGTAACATGAAATCCAACTTACGGTAAGTCCCCGCAACATTCGCGCCTCTGCGCTCAAAAGACCATCGGTATATATGCACTTGAACAAAAAATGTGCAACAAGTGTTGTATGAGTGCGTAATTCAACACGTACCTAGTAAGTATCTAGCCTAACCCCTCCGGAGTAGTGATGAGGAGTCGACTTCGACACTCAATAGAGGTCTAAAAAAATAAGTGATACAATAATTCATGATAAATAAGAAGTGCACATCAAAAGGGGGTAAACATTAAAATCATAATGTCCCAATTATTTCTTTTAAAGCATAAGTTTCTCGATCATGTGTCCTACCTCAATATCTCAAGATAAATGCCAAGTATCAATACCAATTAGATAAGAACTACTATAAAATATAGGGCATTAGTAAAAATTTTATCTCGTGAATATTCGTACTACTAGCGGTATAACGCACGATTCTACTGAGGTTGTTCGGCCCGATCCTGATAGTGTGTACACTGCAGAGGGTCGACTAGAGCGAACCAAAGATGTACCTCTATATAGTGTCGAGGCGTTCAGCCCGCTCCACAAGAAAGGAAGGAATTTATCCCATCCGAGAGATACTGTCGAGGCGTTCGTCCTGCTCCACAAGAAAGGAAGGAATTTTCCGAATCATAAGATACGTGTTTACAATAAAGTACATGAGCATAATAATAAGTACATCTTTTTACATTTATCGAATACCTTAGCAACAACTCAGGTTATTAAAGCTTGACCTGATACTTTTATTTCTAAGTCAATTTCAGTTGTAACTTTAATCAATTAAGCCAGTAGAACAAGTTCGAGTAATTCAATCATTTCATGATAAGGTCTTAATTCTACCCGGACATAGACATGGTTTAGCTATGTACGCACTCTCATCACTTCTACGTACGTAGCACCCACAACTAGTTGCATATAACAATAAATATTACCTAGGAGTAGTTTCCACCATACAGGGTTAGACAAGAGACGTACCTCGCTCCGAAGTTCCATAACCAGCTCCAAAGCCCCTCTAACACCTCAAACCGATGCCCGTCGCTCCAAAACTAGTTAAACAATGTGCAAACCAATAAAATTGTACTCTAATACACAAAACAAATCAATTTAGACAAATTCCCAACTCCGCTAGAAAAGTCGATAAACCAACCCTCGAGCCCACGTGTCCGGATTCCGAAATTGTTCGAAGATAAACATTACCCATAACATTATTAACTCAAATATATGATTCATTCCTAATTCCATATCCATTTTCGTGGTAAAAATTCAAGAATACCAATTTCTAGGGTTTTCTTCAAAACCCCACATATCTACTAATTTCCATGTTTAAATCCATACATATACCATGTATTTAACATGAAATAGCTGGGAATCACTTACCTTGTGATTGATGATGGAAATGGTGCTCCAAATCGCTCCAAGATCGACTTCCATAGAGGAAATGAAATGAGAATGGCCAAGTTTCCATTTTAAAATTTCACTGCCCAGGTCCGCCCTTCTTCACGATCGCGGAAGGACCATCGCGATCGCGAAGGCCAAAGATGCACTGCCTTAGTTTCCTCTCCGCATTCGCATCATCTTGGCTGCATTCACGAAGCCTTGTGACCACCACCAGTTGTGTTCACTATCCACTAGCCTCGTTCGCGAAGGCCAAACTGCTCTAGGCCCCCCTCTTTCTACCTTTTACGTGTTCGCAGCAGACCTCTCGCATTCGCATAGGTTGTTCTAGAACTTCTTCCATGTTCGCAACCCCTGAGCCGCGTTTGCGATGAACAAACATTAGCAGCCCAAAAATCCTTCTTCGCATTCATGAATGACAAAACCAGAACCATCAACAACATTTCCAAAATAGCTGAACTTGATTCGAAACCACCCCAAAACATACCCGAGGCCCCCAGACCCCATTCAATCACATCAACTTGTTCCAAAATGTGATGCTAACTTGCTCGAGGCCTCAAACCACACCAAACAACATTGAAATCATGAATCGCACCCTAATTTGAGCTTAATGAACTTTAGAACTTCACATTTCTATATTCGATGCCGAAACCTACCAAATCACATCCGATTGACCTCAAATTTTTCACATAAGTCACATTCGACATTACAGACATACTCCATTTTTTGGAATCGGAATCCGACCCCAATATCAAATGTACTCCCGGTCAAGCTTCCAAAAATCTCCAACTTCCAACTTCTGCCAAATGACCTCAAAATAACTTACGGACCTCCAAATCCACATCCAGACGCGCTACTAAGACCAACCATACTGAGAAATTTCCAGGCTCGGAATCCCATACATACATCGATAACATTGAATTACACTTCAACCCAAATTCATGAAATTCTTCCAAAGTACTAACTTTCCGCAATAGGCGCTAAAAAGCTTTCGGTCATCCAAAACCTGATATGGACATACGCCCAAGTCCAAAATCATCATACAAACTTGTTGGAACCTTCAAATCCCGATTTTGAGGTTGTTTACTCAAAAATCAAACCTTATTCAATTATTCCAACTTAAAGCTTTCGAAATGAGAATTTTTTTTCTAAGTCAATTTCAAACTTCCCGAAATTCAATTCCGACCACACGCGTAAGTCATAATACCTTAAGTGAAGTTATGCAAGGCCTCAAACTACTAAATGATATTCTAGATCTCAAAATGACGGGTCAGGTCGTTATAATTTCTCTAAATGGTTCGAAGATCAAGTGTTCGAGAAAGTCTAGGAAAAAGAAGTCATTGACTTCATTTAGGACCATATAATATACCGGTTCAGGATACCGGCCGAGTTCGTGTATGATAATGGGAAGAAATTCATCGACAGCAAGGTAAACAAGTTTTTGGAAGACCACAAGATTAAAAAGATACTCTCCACACCCTATCACCCTAGTGGGAATGGACAAGCGGAATCTACAAAAAAGACCATACTCCAAAACATGAAAAAAAGGTTGATTGATGCCAAAGGGAAGTAGAAGGTATATCTTCCTAAAATCTTGTGGGCATACCATACAACTAAGAAATCTAGTACCGGGGCCACCCCGTATTTATAAGTCTATGGTGTCGAAGCATTAATATTGGTGAAGTGGGGGAAGCGAGCCTCAGGTTCCGATATGCGATTGAAGATTCTAATGGTGAGGCCATGAGCAAACCTAGAACTATTGGATGAAAGACGAGAGGTCTCCCTAGTCCGGTTGGCTACCAAGAAGTAGTGGACAGAAAGATATTACAACCGGCCAACCTCTGACACTTCAAGATCGGGGACTTGGTGTTAATAAAAGTAACATTGCATACCCGAAAACCGAATGAGGGAAAGTTGGGATCAAATTGGGAAGGATCATATCGAGTCATCGGAATTACTGGCAAAGGCTCGTACAAACTCGAAGCAACAAAGGGTGTACCGCTACCGAACAGCTGGATGTGATGCATTTAAAGCGGCACTATTTCTAAGGTATGATCTCATTTACTTTTTTATAATGTTATAAATCAAGCTAACACTTGCAGGCAACAACTAAAAGAGAATGTGACTATAAGGTCTGAAAGCACGCGTTGCACTATTTTTCCCTTGAATCGATTTTGTCCAAACTGGATTTTCTGGCAAATTTTTTAACAAGGCAACGGTAAAGCGTGCTAACTTAGATTTAAAAATCGATATTAAATCGGAGTCAATTAATGCATCAACAGTAACCGAGCCCTCCCAAGATCAACCTCGAATACTAGGGGCCATCACCCTCGGGTTAACAAGGAAAGAAGGAAACTTTGTATTTGAATAACTTAGGCTCGGTAGTTAGGATTTATTGTAAGGTCCAAACGGTCAAATGAACCGTGCTCGCGTAGGCCACCTTAGCAACAACACAAGCTTTTACACTCTTACAGTCTATACTTCACACGCAGAAATAAAAGAAAGATTCCACTTTGCAATTATGCATTTTTTTCTTTTCGAACATCGATCATAAGGGCTATCACTATTCGAGACTATCGAGCCCAATGGGGCGTCCCTATTCGGGGACTATAATCTTTTGAGCCTTCAGATCCTTCGGAGCCCTCTACACCTTCGGGATCGGAAAGCTTTTTTGCCTCAACCTTAATCTTTATTACTTCATCGATCTAAAATGACAGGTTGAAGTCTCGAGCGTGAATTTCTTCGAGGGTCTCCATTCGAGACAGCTGCCTCACATATTCGAAATTGGTCTTCAGGCGGGCCTTGGCTACTTTGACATCAGCCTTGTATTGGGCCACTATCTCCTCGACATCGATAGAGGTTGTCTCTATCTTGGACTTAGTTGATTCAAAATCTTTACCGAGGGCGTCCCATTCTATGAAAGTCGAGCTCAGTTGTGATCGAAGATCTTCATTCAGCTGATCCTGTTTGGCAGCTTTCTCCTTCGCCACCTAAAGTTGGACCTCTACTGAAGATAACTTTGCCTAGGTGATTTCCTTCTCCGAAGCCAACAAATCCATCTTGCTCTTCCACCCATCGTCCATGGCCTAGATCTTGCTCATCTCCCTTCGGAGTTGGTCGATATTCTGTTGGACCAGTGAGGTTTTGTCATTTGCCACTATGACTGGTTCCCCATTTCTAACTTCAAAGCCCTTTACCTTTTCAACCAAGTCGGAATGCTCCTGCCTCAGGACCGATGCTTCCTTCTGAGCCTTATCCAGCTCGACATGAAGGTCCTTAATGACCCCGTCTTATTGCTCGTTGAGGAGTTTGTATGTGTCCCTTTTTGGTCGATGGGAGGCTCGTTCTCATGGTTGACCTCGACACGGTACTAGAGAAAGCTTTCATGATGAAGTACCGAGGCTTGTAAAACAAGGAAAGTCATGAAAAATATAAAAACCCAAGTAAAATTAAAAAAATGTAATAATGCCTTACCCGGTTTAGCACCTGTTGTGCATAATTGAAAAGACATGGCACGTCCACCTAGTTCATTATGCCTGGTCCTCCTCGGTCACTAGGCATTGGAGGTAGTTGGCTACTCCCACAAGAGCTGATAGAAATTGGGCATCCTCCATGACAGCAAGGATAACCGATATCTTGCGACTGGGATCCACATTATAGCGAGAAATTGGTTAATCAGTTTTGGCTGGAACTCAGTCCACTAACTTCCGAAGATGTATCCTTCTTCGGGACTTCCAGGTCGCCCAACCCAGAGAAATCTTCCAAAGTAGACAACTCCACGCCATCAAAGAAATAATGAAGGGGATCGTCCGTGCCATGAACCCCTTCATTGGACTTCTCTTTCCCTGCTTGGGCCTCCTGAACATGGATTTGGTGTAAGAGGGCGTCCCCATAATTTCTATTACACTAGGCACTTCTTTAGGAGAGGAGCGGGCATCCCCGTAGGTCCCACCCCTATCTCCATATTGTTCTCTCGAGTCTAAAGGAGGTCAGCCTCACGAGTATCCCACTCGGCTGCCTCCTACTCCCCGAGAGGGGTCAATCCATGGGCGATAAAAATTTCATCTTCTTTTGGCTCATCCCTAAGCCGGAGAAGCAAATCAGAGTCTGGCCCCCGGAAGTTTGTGCTCTTTCTAGGATTGCGAGCCACCCTCTTCTTTGGTTTTACCTTAGGAACCAGGGAGCCCAAAGGTTTTCTTTTCTTTTCCTTTTCTTCTTCCCCCCCCCCCCCCA
>MU714530.1:113396-124708 GCA_026770625.1 Nicotiana glauca
CACGGTATGTCCCGTAACGGAGGGGTCAACGAACGAGGATACGTCATCGTCCCCTTCTAAAGGCCTAAGCTCGGGATTCTTAGGCAAACCTATAAAAGAAAGAAGGAAGGTTAGTTTGATGCGAGCTGAGGACACGATAATAGCTATTTGATGAGAACCTTAGCATGAGAACGAGACTCCCATCGGCCCTTCGAAAGCTTACAACATGAGCGCTTAAAGTATGACATCTATTTGCAGATGTCGTCGATCCATTCCTTAAGCCGGGGATTATATTTGGAACACGGGAAACATCTGCTCGACCACAAATACGAATGATGAGAAAGAGAATAAGGAAACATTAATATTTAAGGAAGGGCTGCACTTACGAGATGCATTCCACTTTTCGGGGAATAACATGAACTCAGGAAGGTTCAAATCTTTGGTCTTCATCCGAACGAAGTGACCCTGCCAACCTCGATCTCGATATTCACTGATGCTCGAGAAGGGAGCCTTGCTGGCCCAGCAAATGAGCTTGATCAGTAATTTTTGGAAAATTCAGGGACTTTATAGATGAAGCATATGGTCGATGGTGAACCGTTGGGACTCAGTGTTATTCGCAAAATAGCGAAGGACGATTACTATCCTCTAAAGAGACGGGCAGATTTTCCCAAGTCACACCTCGTATCTCTTACAGAAATCCAAAATAACTGGGTCTACAGGGCCCAGTATGAAGGGGTACTTATAAATCTTAAATACCCCTCCACATGGGTAATAATAAAATCCTCAGGCCCGGGGACTACTACATTTTTGCCTTCCTATTTACAATCCTATCGGGCCATGGGAAGGACGTCTTCGATAATGAAGCATATGTGCCTTGATTCTCCTTCACCCCCGTCCTATTTGGATGAGGCTTTCTCAACCTTGAAGTCGTTCGCAACAGAACGGACCCTGGGAATAAACTTTTTTAAGAGGGGCTCGGGAGCTGGTTTAACGGCTGTTAACTCGGTGTTAGCCACTTCTGGAGCAGTCGCCTCGAGAATAACTATTTCGGGATGGACCGCCTCAGTACTAGCAACCGGTTGGGAAGATGAAGAGGCAATCTATTGGGGAACTGATTTGGAAGTTTTAGTCATTGTTGTTTGGTAAATTTTGAAGATTTGAAGAAGAAGTATAAAGGTTTGGAAGAACAAGTTTGAAGGCTGAACGGCGGGATATGAAGAATTTAAGAAGATCTAGGCAAGAACATAAGAACATGAAGAATGGATACATGGCCCAGTATGAAGAATGGATATGGGTGGATTTGCCCAAGTCACACCTCGTATCTCTTACAGAAATCCAAAATTACTAGGTCTACAAGGCCCAGTATGAAGGGGTAAGTGTAAGCACTTAAATACCCCTCCACATGGGTAGTAATAGCATCCTGAGGCCCGGGGACTACTACATTTTTGCCTTCCTACTTACAGTCCTCTCGGACCGTGGGAAGGACGTCTTCGATAGTGGAGCATATGTAACTTGATGCTCCTTCACCCTGGTCCTATTTGGATGAGTGTTTCTCAACCTTGAAGTCGTTCATAATAGAACGACCCATGTGAATAAACTTTTTCAAAAAGGGCTCGGGAGCAGGTTCAGTAGCTGCTAACTCGCTGGTAGCCACTTTGGGAGCAGCCGTCTCAAGAATAACTATTTTGGGATCGACCGCCTTAGTACTAGCAACCGGTTGGGAAGATGAAGAGGCAGCCTATTCGAAAACTGATTTGGAAGTTTTAGCCATTGTTGTTTGGTATATTTTGAAGATTTGAAGAAGTATCAAGGTTTGGAAGAACAAGTTTGAAGGTTGAACGGCGGGATATGAAGAATTTAAGAAGATCTAGGCAAGAACATAAGAACATGAAGAATGGCTACATGGCCCAGTATGAAGAATGGAGACGGGTGAATTTGCCCAAGTCACACCTCGTATCTCTTATAGAAATCCAAAACAACTGGGTCTACAAGTCCCAGTATGAAGGGGTAAGTGTAAACACTTAGATACCCCTCCACATGGGTAGTAATAGCATCCTCAAGCCCGGGTACTATTACATCTTTGCCTTCCCATTTACATTCCTCTCAAACCGTGGGAAGAACGTCTTCGATAATGAAGCATATGTACCTTGATGCTCCTTCACCCCGGTCCTATTTGGATGAGGGGTTTCTCAACCTTGAAGTCGTTCGCAATAGAACGACCCTTGGGAATAAACATTTTCAAGATGGGTTTGGGAATCAGTTCAACGACTGGCGTCTCGGTGGTAGCCTCTTCGGGAGCATCCGCCTCGAAAATAACTATTTCGGGATCGATCACCTCAGTACTAGCAGCCGGTTGGGAAGATGAAGAGGCAACCTATTTGGGAACTGATTTGGAAGTTTTAGCCATTGTTGTTTGGTAAAATTTGATGATTTGAAGAAGAAGTATGAAGGTCTGGAAGAAAAAGTTTGAAGGATGAACGGCGAGATATGAAGAATTTAAGAAGATCTAGGCAAGAACATAAGAACAATTATGAAGATGTGAAGATCAAAAGATGAAGGTATGAAGGTTTGAAAGAAGTTTATGATATATAGGAAATTCAAAGGTAAAAGCTTGATAGGAAAGTAGAAAAAGAACAAAGGATGGAAGCTTTCATAGAGAGGTACGCAACGCTTCGCATTCGAAGGCAACTAGCTGATAGTTGACATGTTTCCGAAGTCAGAACGATGCGATTGATGGGACGTTTCGGCTTCTTCGTTGTAACATACGGAAGAAGAACCAGAGAACATCTATCATTTCTCATCGTTTCGGCAAACCTACTCTCTAAGAAACGAGGTGACTATCTGTATACGGGTAAAACCAAAACTAATGAGCACTTCGATTTCCTGGTAAGGAAAATGAATTAAGGACGTAATTACAAGGGATCAGAGTCAAAGCCAGGAGCCTCTTGTATCAAGGCCCGAACAAAACACCTGCCCTCGGAGCCATAGAAACCACGCCTCCTAGATTCGGTTCGAGTTCCAAGACCTAGGGAAGTATTACCAAATGGTCGCTCACGATTAATAAAGGGTCGTAATAGCGAAAAGGAAGATTTTTACCTTTCTTAGAATTGTACTTAGGGTAAAACTCCCCTACTACATAAAGGGGAAGCTGATTATTCAATCGGCACACTGTAATACGCATATCAAAGCAATACACATTTGTTTTCTCTGATTCTAAGGGTTATTCAAAGTTCTCAATTTTGTTCATAGTTCTTCATAAGTGTTTGGTTCCAAACCGAAGGCATTCTAATTGTTAGGCTCACAACTCGATACTACTACTGGTTTGGCCATTTATTCTATATTTAATTTGCCCATCTAACATTATTAATCACTTGTATTGAATTAGTCCACATATCCTTAAAACTGCATATAAATTTAATTGTTATCCGTTTTTAAGGTAACCAGTAAGCATGTGTAGAAATTATAGTATATATACATAAAAATTAAAAATTCAACCTATCTACACAACGTAATTTTTCGATGATGGGGTGTCATTAATTCCCCTTGTTAATGAGTGGCTCCGCTACTGCACTGGGGGAGGCGGGAGGGGCAAGATAGTTCAAAATGTCCTTACTACAAGAAATAAAACAAATTAAGCTACAAAAACTAGCCTTTGACATTTTCATTTTCATCTTTTTCTATATTCTCTTTGTTTTTGGGGACCCCCTTTTAAACTTAGAAAAAACACGGATGCCAATTGAGAAAAGACATAAAATATTATAGATATTATGTATGCAACTCATATAGAAATAAACTAAGGCATAAGGTGACATGGATCCAAAATCATGCAATGAATCAAGAACAAAGGACAAGACAAATGACATTGGAGCAACTTAATTAGTGTAAGGATTGTTCTTCACCAGCTTGGCACAACCCTAACCACACATGCATCATCAGTTTTTACTTATTTGAAAAGATGGTTGGATTGACTTTTGTTTAGGGTTCGTTTAAAATATTAATTCGTAGGTCACTCGTGCCTTGCAACATTATACTCCCTCCGTGAACCCATTTGACTGAGCACGAAATTTAAGAAAAGAAAAAAGACTTTTGAATTTGTTGTGTAAAATGAAGCACATATATTTTATGTGGCTATAAATCATTTCATAAGGGTAAATTATTTTCAAATAGGGAAAGATGTCATTCTTTTTGGCACGAACTAAAAAAGAAATATGTTCACATAAATTAAAACGGAGGGAGTATAAACTTGCTCCCACTGACCTAAGGCTCAAGGTAATAAAAATAATGAAAGAAAAAATTATGTCAACGCACCATTATTAAACACTTCAAGAACTATAAACAACTTATAGTATTATATATGTGAGTTTTCATTTTGTACATTTAAAGTTATATACAAAATCAAATCACTTATAAAGTAATAAAAAATAAATAAATTTGTGTGGTAACTTGACAAATAATAACTCTCATTATCACATATTAAACTGCATTAACATTGTAAAGAGTTTTCATACTAAAGTGTATATAATTTTAATAATGTATATGTTAGTATACGTGATTATATATAGTAAGAAGATGAGTTAGTATGAGATTTTCTTTCGTTTCTTTTGTTTATTTTAAGAAAGTCAGCATGAGATTTCTACAAATGGTGAGTTTTACACGGATTGAGTTATATATTGAATTGCAAAAAGAAAGTCAAACCTATTATTAAGGAAAAAGTCAAATCTTATTAAGGTCCTATGATCGACGATTATGAGCACCTGTTGAGATAAGTGAAACGTTAGCGTTAGTAAATGATTATATTTGAGTAGTATTACAATTAATTATATAATATATTGATATGAAATTCTCATCTTGTTATAAGATAGAAATGTAATAATTTATCGATATCATAGGTATCTCGTGCAGGACTCTAGGTGGGCGGAAGAAAGTTCAGACGAACTCCCTCGAAAATTACACTGTATATATAACATTAAATTTATTTATACATATATATATATAGTATGAATCTTGTTAGGTTCTTTGCGTGTTTGCTTTTTTTTTCTTTTTTGAATCCCTTTATGAAAATCTTGTTTCTGCCGTGTCACAAGTAAATAAACCAAATAAGATTGTACAGTACTGTCCGAGGAAAGGAAATAGTTGAGGAGCTAAATATTTGGAACAGCAGGAGAGATGAATAAATTAAATAGTGGTTATAAGGTAGGAAGGCACAAATTAAAGTCAGACCCTAATTAATTGAGACAAAAGGTCTAAACCACGAATGGGCTTCGATATCCAATCAATTAATTTGACAAGTTTTGTGAATTTAATATATAGTGGGGACTTCATATATACTAGACTTATTAGATACTATTATTTTAGTATGACATACGTGAAAGAAGTTAATACTTAAAATATCAAGAAAATAGCTGTACTGCATAGATAAGTTTAATTAGCAAATGAATTCATGATATGTATCTTGCATATGTTATTATTATTTAGTCATGAATCATGATTAGTTGATAGATATTATCGCTATAATAATATTGTGATTTTATGGTTAAATTAATTGGAGTAAAAATAAAGTTATTTTTGTGTGACATTTAGGTCAAAAATTGAGCCGTGCAAATTGGAAGAAATTAAAAAATAACCAGATTAATATGGTAAAAATAGCATGTAGTAGCCACTATTTAAAGTGGTATTTACTTTTTATCCACTATTTTTAATGCTGAGCAAAACTAGCCACTAGTCTATTAAAATTAATATGAAAAGACATAGTTACCTTTCCTTCCCAAATAAAATTACCCTTTCCTTCCCAAACAGTGTCGAAGTCTCACTGCAATAAATCTGCCTGTTCCTACACTCCAAACTGTAGAAGCCCAAATTTTGTTTTTACCTAATTGCAATTATAATTCCCAACAGAGGGGATTCATTTAAATCCCTTGGAATTGTGAACAATAAACTGCTGACAAGTCAATCCTGAAAATCATCTATTCCTACTTTCCCTCCCAAGAACTAATCCAGAGGCAAAATTAATCTACATTTCCAACGCTAAAAGAACACTAAACTGGTATTAATTATAGCCATAAATTTCACAATTCAGATTTCAGTTCATAAATGGCAAAACCAATATAAATTTTCAAACTTGTAAAACGTAATTGGCACGTTACAATAACAAGGTAAAGAAAAAAAACGTAATTTTTAAACGTACTAGTAGTTGTTTGCATGCAACTAATCAACAAATTCTGATTAAAAAAAAACTCAACACACTTACAGACACTACATAATACAAAAGAAAAATTGAAAGATATTAAGATTCAAAATAGAAAGATATTAAGATTCATGATCATGCCTGTAAAATCAGACTTCTGCTAAATCCCCAAGAGATCCGATAAAAACTTCAGTAGCCAAAATCCATTTAAGATTCTAACATTTCTTCGCAATTAAGGCACATAGAAACTAGTACTAAAATTGTGTTTTGTTATTTTAGGATATGCACTTACACATTTACTTTGCAGCAGGAGCGGCTTTAAAAGTTAATGACAGACAGTCCTTAAATTTGACATGCGGGTTCAAAAGATAAGGACAGACAGTCCTTAACTTATAATTTTAAGTTTAAAACTTAAGGACAGTCAGTATTTAAGTTATTGTTTCAAGTTCAAAACTTAAGGACTTTCTGTCCTTGACTTTGAGTTTCAGGTTCAAAAGTTAAGGACAGACAGTACTTAACTTATAGTTTTAAGTTCAAAACTTAAGGACAGTCAGTATTTAAGTTATTGTTTCAAGTTCAAAACTTAAGGACTTTCTATCCTTGACTTTGAGTTTCAGGTTCATAAGTTAAGGACAGACAGTCCTTAACTTATAGTTTCAAGTTCAAAACTTAAGGACAGATAGTCTTTAAGTTATTGTTTCAAGTTCAAAACTTAAGGACAGACAGTCCTTAACTTACAGTTACACGTTCAAAAGTTAAGGACAAGCAGTACTTAACTTATATTTACAAGTTCAAAAGTTAAGGACGCTTGGTCTTGAAGTTTGAGTTCCAAGTTCAAAAGTTAAGGACGCTTGGTCTTGAAGTTTGAGTTCCAAGTTCAAAAGTTAAGGAAATGTAACCTTGAAGTCCTCAACTTAGAGTTCCAAGTTCAATAGTTAAGGACATGTAGTCCCGAAGTCCTAAACTTAGAGTTTCAAGTTCAAAAGTTAAGGACATGTAGTCCTGAAGTTTTGAAGTTAAGGACGTGAGCATAAGGGTATTTTCGTTCGGCCAGTTAAAGTTTATTAAACCAATGGCTAAAAACTAAAGACATTTAAAATGCTGGCTTTAAAATAAAGACATGAGCCGTTAGTGACTATCTGTGCACATCCACCATTAATATGTGGTCACTCAAAAATAGTTACAGTTTCAAAAGACATCGAAATTTAGCACTTCTCATGTAAAGATGAATCTGAACAAAAACACTGATCAACGTCCGAAAAATACTCCAGCATAATATACTGGAACTCCAGTATATTATACTAGAACCAACAAAATATATCGGTCCAATATACTACGCTGGAAGTTCATACGCAGAACTGAACTCCAATATATTATGGTGGACCAGTCTCTGTTGCAACAAAATAGTGACTATTTTTCAATGACTTGGCAAACGTCGGCTATTTTTGAATGATCAATCCGAAAACTGACTAGCTGGTGCTATTTTAATTTAACGTGCAAACAAAAACTGTACTTACATTAAGTAAGTTGTCTATAACAAACCCCTTAGGGTACGGTCCTTCTCAATATCCTACATTATCGGGAATATATTGTGCATCGGGCTACACTTTCTTTTTGGTGTAAGTACTTTTTTATTACCGAACTGTACTAACTAATTAAGGAAATAAAAAAGTAGTAAAGGAAACAAAAATAGTCCTAGGTTGTAAAAGATAGGGGTTGCACAAAGGCTAAGGTTATGGGGCATTAGTTTTTGGGAAAAATTTCACATAAGAATAATTGAGATCCCTATTTTTTAATTTTATAGCTCATATTTTAATTTATAATTAACTAAGCAAAAATAATAGGCTAAGATTCAACATCCAACTCTAATATTGGTTCACCGAATCAGCAACTATAACTCAAATATTAGTTCAACAAATCAAATCCATTTGAATGGTGAAAATTAAATTTTTAACAAGCTTAAATATGTGGGTTTAGATTTTAAATTTAATTTTGTGAGATATTTGGAATGAGTGTTATTTAGAATTGTTAGAAATAATATAAGGAGATTGTATAAAAAATTTGAAGTCATTTAATGGAGATTTGGAGTGGTTTTGAACAAGAATTGCAACTGGAAATAGTGGAAGAAGTTCGTATACAAACGCTTGTATAAATGTGTATAAAAGTGTATAAAATATATTTATACACTCATATACAGTATTATGCAAGATTATACATAATTATATAAAAAAACTGACTTCATCTTCTTCCTTGCATCTTTTCTGGAATTTAACTCAAATCTTGCCCAAATCTACTCAAAATCACTTCAAATTCAAATTTTGAACTCCTTTTGATATTTTTAATCAATTGGAACAATACAACAACAACATCCCAGTATAATTTCAATTAGTGGGTATGGGAGGGTAGTGTGTACGCAGATCTTATCCCTACCCTGGGGTAGAGAGTTTGTTTCCACATAGACCCCCGATATCCATCCCTCCAAGAACTTCTCACCTTGCTCTTGGGGAGACTCGAACTCACAACCTCTTGGTTGGAAGTGGAGGTTGCTTACCATCAGAGAAACCCCTCTTGTCATCAATTGGAACAATACCCAATAAAAAAAAACTAACAAACTCAAAAACTTCTATTTTCAAAAGCAAAGCTTTGAATAGCCTTCAATGGTGGACTTCTACTCTTCAATTTTCTTACATTAGAACAAGGTAATTCAGGGGGAGAAGCAGTAATGGCGGATGGCCCCTTGAAGCATAGGAAGAAGATGTGAGAAGAAAAGAGAGTGAAAGCAATGATTGTGAGAACACAAATTTAACTCCATAAATTTTGAATTTGCAAGGGCTTTCAAAATATGTACAATATGGACTAGGTTAGATAAACTTAAAAATATAGGTCATTTTTTGTTATGGTGTGATGTTAAGTGTATTTTCTTATAATTGTTTGATAGTTCAATGTGGATGAGAAACTAGCGGATAGGAAAGAATGGTGTTCTATACAATTTCATAGGTTAATTTAACTGATGATCTGAGTTTGACATTGCTGGAAAAATATGTACCATGAAATTACAAGAGACATGTGATACATCTTTTTTTTGTTTCCCACTCGATATTCGCTGTGAGCCCGTGATTTTTGCCTCACAAGAACTACTCCAAAAGAAATCAAAAATAAAATAATTTTCCTTTGTATGCAATTTTAAGAATTTTCGTGGCATTTTTTTAATTATCTGTATTTGTATGTGCATGTCTTTATTTTAATTAAGGAAAAGGATAAAAATAAATAATATAGGTGCATGTGCATTTAGGAATTAATGTTGCATTTTTAGAATTAATTAGGCATTGTCTTATATAAAATAAAAAAATACGAGAAGCGTCTAGGATTTAATTTTATAATTATTAGGGTTTAAGCCGTAAATCATTTGATAATAATTGAAAAATCATAAAAAATATATACATTTTGTATCTTTTTACTTAGTCTAATGTTTGTTTAAGTTAAGTTAAATTAGTATTTTAGGTTTTTAATTTTTGAAAATTAGTTTGAGAAAGAAAAAGAAACAAATTGAAAGAATGAAAGAAAATCGGACCAGGCCCAAGAATCACCAGCCCAATTCAACACCCATTTACCCTGTCCAATTGGCCTGGCAATGCAGACGTCCAAACGACGTCGTTCCCGTTACACCCCATCCTGACCGTTGATTTCACTTGATCAACGGTCCAGATCCCATCCTCAACCCTTAACCAAACCCGACCTGAACCGCTTACTACATAACTCGGTCCACCACTTAACCAAAATGACCCCGTTTGGCTTAAGTGACTTAATCTGGACCGTTGGTTCCCATCATCCAACGACCCAGATTAATCGACTAATTTTTAATATACCAAAACGCCCAGACCCCCCTCTCGTCGTCTCTAAGGTCCTTAGAGACCTAAAGACCCTCCGCCTCAACCACCAAGCTCCGCCCACCGAAAATCGCCTCACGGCAGTTCCGGTGGTCCAAATGACCCCACCTTCACACTATAGAACCTCCTCACCTTCCTCTCTTTGAATCCACCCTTCATTTCCTTCAAACCATTACCAATCTCTTCGAATATCAGATTGAAGATCAGTCAGAAACCCTAATCCATCCAATGACCACCAAACTCACACCCCTCGACCCCTGGACCTCCCTCACCACTAGAACGCCACTAGTCCCCCTCGAATCAACCCATGATTCGTCGAATATTGATTTTGAGCCAAGAACCCTAGCCGCCGCCACAAGATCCCCGGTGGCGGCGCCACCTATGAACCATCCCAAACTCATACCCCACGACCTCTTTGACTCCCTCACCCCAAATCCATCCCCTAATCTCCCTCGAATATGGTCCAAATCATTCGAATTTTAGATCAGACGGACGGAGCCCTAATTCTAACTCAGAGTCCAAGCAGCCATTGTGAGGTTTTTTGGACTGAATTAGACCTTAGTCGTATGTTTCCATATTGGAAACACACGATTAAGGTCCGTTTCAGTTCAAGGTAAAGAGACGAGAAGTTTCTAGTATTTGTCCACTTGAGTCCAGGTATTTTTCAATTCTCTTTTTTTTGTTATCTTTTTCATTTAATTTCCATGTTTCTTCTCCTCCTACTCCTTTTCTGTTTTGATTTTGTGATTGAACTAAGTTAGTCTGTTCGTATGCTTAAGTTTAGAGATTAGTTCATTATTTAAGAAATAATAACATTGAATTGAATTAATTGATCATTTGAATATCATTTGTCAATCTCTAAGTTCTGTTGGTTTCCAATTCAGTTAAATGCATGTTTTGTCTCACTGGCTTCAGTTCACCAATCTCAGTAACTGATTGAGTTTGATAAATTTTGAATTGGTTATAGNATTTGAATATCATTTGTCAAACTCTAAGTTCTGTTGGTTTCCAATTCAGTTAAATGCATGTTTTGTCTCACTGGCTTCAGTTCACCAATCTCAGTAACTGATTGAGTTTGATAAATTTTGAATTAGTTATAGCTGCATATCTAGTGTAGATTTCAAGGGTGATTTGGAATTTGAAAAGTTGAAAGTGGTCTAGTGAGTAATCTGCTAGGGAATACTAGTGTGGGCCATTAAATTAATGCATTGTTTAATACATTCAAGGTGGGAAAAAGTCAGGAATAACATGGGGGGGGGGGG
>MU714530.1:142264-153103 GCA_026770625.1 Nicotiana glauca
TGGGATAGTAGTAGACTGATACTGGACTTTCCTCCTTAGAGATGTTCTTACCTGTACTGTTATTTTTAGAACTGTTTAGTGTTCTTACAGGTTTTCTTACTTCCAGTTATTATTTATTGCTATTACTCACTGAGTTGGAGTACTCACTCTACTCCCTGCACCTTGTATGCAGATACAGGGATCCAGGAGGGCAGTTGATATATACATTGCTGTTATTTCAGCTTACCGCGGAGTTATCGAGGTAGCTGCCGGCGTCCGCAGGACCCGATCTCTCCTTCTCGTTATCTCTTGTACTTCTGCTTTAGACATGGTTGTATAGGATATTATTCAGATGTTTAGAGGCTCAGACTTGTGACACCAGATCCTGATGGGCTGTTATTTCAGTTATTTTGTTTTCCGCTCTCATTTTATCATTACGAAAATAGGAGATTTTACTAAATTTGGAATATTTGAGATAATAATTGGAATGGTAAATGAGAAAAAGGTCGAGCTTGCCTAGAAATGTGTTGGGCGCCATCACGACCGGGGTTTGGGTCGTGACAACTACCCTCCGGGGGTGGTATGTGAAAAAGAGGTGTGACAGCTCTGGCGACTCTGCTGGGGATAAACTAACCCAGAACTTCGGTTCAGGGTTTACGAATTCGAGCTTAGAATAATTGTTATGTTTGGATTTATCTGATTTTCCTACATGTTTTCCTGCTAAATATGCTAAATGTTTTACCGCTTTGATATTATTTGAACTGTATATATAAACCGTGCCGAAACCCTTCTCTTCTCACCTCCGGGGATGTGCTTACTGGTTGAGACTCCCTATTCTGTTAGTGTCATACCCTGAAATAAGAAAGAGGCCGGATAAGTTACAAAGCCGGACGATCTCGCGGGTCCCCGGTACGTAGCCCCCTCCTCGACTCGAGTTTTTCCCTCGGGTACATAGTCTAGAACACATACCCAGGTTTTGAACCTAGAATAACTTGACTTCATGCTGGATCCCTAGTAGGAACGCTTATCTGCATCATATTGCATTTGACTTAGGGGACTCAACACAGAGGTTGGGTTCGTCTAGGACAGGTAACCTGAAATAAAAAGACCATCCTGCTGCATCCTGTTTGTTTTACGCATTTATTTGCTTCAAACTTGCATGCTGACCGGCTTCTGAAAATCGGGAATATTGAAAATTTGTGAAAAGAGAGAAAGAGGAAAAATAACAGTGCAGAGAGATAACTACTTATCTTTTTTAAATAAAAGGAAAATATTTTATCATTTTTGTAATAGCAAAAAAAAGGGAAAATAGTCTTTATTATTGTTTTCAGAATTGTTTGTTGAAAAGATAAAGAAAGAGAAAAAGTCTTATTTTCGAAAAAAAATATAGTCCGTGTTATTTTCCCTAACTACGCCAGTTTGATTCTCACAGGGTGTGGGATACGTAGGCAACCCTCATCGGGTCCAACTTTCCCTTTTGCAAAAATAGCCAAAATGTTAAAATTTTAATTTTTGTCATAAATAAGTCAGGTGATGCCGCTTTTGTCGAATATAGCCAAATGTTCCCGAAAGGGACGCCGGAAGGCTGACTTCACATAAACGGCCACCTTTGGTCATTTTTTTAGGCTTTGACCGGTTAGCCCGCACATCCTTAAAATCTTCAAAGTGTTGAAAGGCCGTGTTCGAAAGACCGAGTCCTTCATTTTTAAATTTGAAAAAAAAAATAGTTAGTTTTGTTTTGGGTCAAATAAAGTTTGCTTTTTTGATTAATCACATTAAGAAATGTGCAGAATGAGCACGAGTCAGAATTTATCCGGAGCTATTATAAACAAGATCGCATTGGAATTACATATGTGGTGGGATGACTTGGGCAAATCAGGGCAAGACATGGTCAAATCATATTTGGGAGGCCTTACTGGGTTGCTAAAATTAATCCGAGAGGGGATATCATAAAGGCATTGATTCCATTCTGGGACCAGGCACACAATGCATTTCACTTCTCAGATTTTGAGCTTACCCCGATATTGGAGGAGATAGCCGGATATATCGGGGATCCCAAGGTTCCATTGAGAAAACAGTACTTGATTTCTCCGAGGGCCGTAGCCATTCACAAGTTCTTAGACCTTTTGAAGATACGGAGGGCGGTCCATAACCCGGACTTGGTGAATGGCTTTTGTGCTTTGTCATTCATGTACAACATATATAGTCATGTAGGAGGATTCAATAACCCAAAGAACAAAATCTGTAGCAAGGGAAACCGCTTGAAGTGGGAGGAACACAGGTGCTTCGCGTTTATGGTGGCCTTTCTAGGACTTCTGGTGTTCCCCAGAAAAAATGGGAAAATTGATATATGAGTAGCCGGGGTTGTCAGTACTTTGCTTACTCAGGAAAACAACACTCTTGCACCAATTATAGTGGCCAACATCTTCCGCGCTCTTACTGCTTGCAAAGCCGGGGAGGACTTTTTCGAGGGTTGTAATGTATTGCCGCAAATGTGGATGGTTGAACACTTGTGCCATCGCCCTCAATTTATGATCTACGGGTCGTCAGAGAAGACATGTATAGAAGATTTTTCTACAAGAGTCGACAGGAATAGTTTGCCAGAAGGGGTCACCAAATGGGTAACACGCTTGCGTTCTGTCTCCGCGTGCCAAATAGAGTGGACATTCGGTTGGTTATTTGTAGACGAAATCATATATATGTAAGCCACAGGGTCTCATTTTCTGCTGATGGGACTTAAAAGTATCCAACCGTATGCCCCATACCGAGTATTGAGACATTTGGGAAGGTGCCAAATAGTCTCGAAGAATGAAGATCTTAGCAGACAGGCAGTCGAAATTGGGCCTAATGGTCAATTCCCTGAAGCAGTAGTTCGCAAAATCTGGAACGAATGTCAGTACTTAAAAGCAAATACTTGCGTACGGGATCGGGCCAAAGCAAAAGTATTGACAGGATACCTTGCTTGGTACAGGAGGGACCTTGAGTTTGAGAGGCCGACTAAAAGACCTCACCTCCAAGATTTCGCCAAGTCATCACAAGAACAATGGGCCTGGTTGGCTACAGAAAATGAGTACAGGGCCAAGATAGGAAAACTGGAGAAGCAAGTCCAAGATCTTAAATTTGAGAATAGTGTACAAGCTGTTGTTGACAAGGGGGATAAAAAGAAGTTGGCTCAAGAAAATGAAGCCCTGAGAGCCCAAATCCAACAGATGAGGATAGATGCTGACAAACGACAAAGGAGTCGATCGGATGAATGGCTGATGAAGGGGTTGAAAAGGGAAATCATTAAGTGCCAGGACGAGCTGAAGAAATCCGAGGGTACCATAGCGGGACTCCGGGCACAGTGGGAAAAAAGAACAGAAGAGCACACCCATTACTTGCAGCAATTAAAGAGGAATTATGAAAAAATCATTGCCAATCTTAAAAGAAAGGTGACCACCCTTGAAGATGAAGAATCTAAGCAAGCCAAAGCTTTTGAGACCGAAAGTGGACACTGCTATGACTTACTGGCCCAAATGGAAGCAGAAATACAGTAGCTACAGAATCAGCGTCTTCAGGATTCTCAAGTTTTGGAAGCCCGTAATGATCAAATAAGGCGTCTGCTCATAGAAAAAGGTCGAACCAGGGACAAGATTGAAACCATTGCCCATGCCATTGTCAAGAAATGCCGAGTGTCTGAAGACATGACCCGCACTACCTTCTTCTCAGCAGTAATGATTTTTGTCAAGAGGATAATGTATGAATTGGAACAATTGGAAAGAGATCTTGAACCCAAGCCCGCGGCGAGGCCGAACGATGACCCGCGGGCACCACAATTTGAAGCTTTACTGTACTCGTAGCTCGAGTCTGTATTTTCTTTTTTCCTGTAGTCTGTTGTCTGTTAGAGTCCATTTTCCTTTTCATACCAGAGTCTGTTAGTAGTGTTTGAGTCTGTACTTTTGTTTCAAGTCTGTTGTTTTCCTTTCAAAAAATTCTAATTGGTAATGTTTTATTAATGAAATGGAAAATTCCCAAAAAATTGTTTCTTTATTTTTTGCATTTTTTTTCACGAACTACGCTTGGTCTGATTCATGTGGGGTCGTAATATGTAGGCAATCTTCATCAGATTTGACCATAACCTTAAACAAGAGAAAAGGGATATAAATAAAATAAAAGAAAATAGGGAAAAGAGATTACAAACCAAAAAAAAGAGAAAATGGGAAAGCATAAGGAAAGGCCGGAATGACGCATGCGACCATTGCAAAACATGTAGAAACCCATTTAGTTTATCGGTGCATCACACCCCAACGTGAGATTACCTATATGTTATTTGTCTCAAATTAACCGTTGGTTGCCGTACCCAGGTTCTATACAAAAGTGGTTGGTTTTGTGGTAATCTGGCCTCACATTCATACTTCACGAGGTCGAAAGGAAGTGTTCAGCCATCCTTCACGAGGTCGAAAGGAAGTGTTCAGCCATCCTTCACAAGGTCAAAAGGAAGTGCTCATACATACTTCACAAGGTCGAAAGGAAGTGTTGAAATGTCTTCAGAAATTCCTCTGCCAACGATTCCTATTTCGGAGGAAAGTTCGATCTCAGCCATCCCAAATTCTAAGTCAGCAATTGCTGAGGAAAATAGAATTCTACGTCTCCGCATAATGGAAATGTAGGATGCCTGAAGCAATGGAAGAGAACTACCAAGCGCGATCCCTGGATTCCCTGAGCTATTTCCTAGGGTAAGTGGGACTTCGAACATCCCCATGAGTTATCCAACTACCCCGTTCGGGTATCCTACCATTTAAGCTCACTTCGCCGGATCACCTTCTCAGTCTTACTCCCAGGTGTCAGTGACAGGTGCGGCTTCAAACATATTCACCGCGCCGCCTTGTTCAGCTACGACACAACCTGCTTTACCTAGGCCTAACTTTGACTCATCGTCATTCACATTTCAAGCACCATCTTGCTCTTTGGAACCTACCCAGTTTACCACCAATGCTTACCCTCAGCCGCCTCGATACGAGCTTACACCGGGGCACGATCAAACTCCCAAAGCGCCCGAGCAAGATGAGATGGAAAAAAAATGAGGAGTATTGAGTAGAGTTTAAAGAATATACAAGGCTTAAGTGGGCAAAAAAGTGTGTCTTATATTGATTTGTGCATGTTCCCCCATGTGCACCTACCATTGGGATTCAAAACCCCAAAATTTGAGAAGTACAATGGGCATGGTGATCCTATTGCTCATCTCAAGAAATACTGCAACTAGCTGCGAGGAGCTGGCGGAAAAAAGGAACTTCTCATGGCTTATTTCGGAGAGAGTGGTTGGTATCGCATCTGAGTGGTATATGGACCAGGATATATCCTGCGGGCACATATGGGATGATCTTGCCAGAGACTTCGTCAACCAGTTCCAATACAATATTGACATAGCTCCAGATAGGAACTCATTGACAAACCTAAAGAAGAAATCCTCGGAAAGCTTCCGAGAGTACGCAGTTAAATGGTGCGAACAGGCATCCAGGGTAAAACCTCCAATGGATGAGGTCGAAATGGTCACAGTTTTCCTCCAAGCTCAGGAACCAGACTACTTCCAAAATATGATGTCTGCAATGGGTAGACCATTCGCTGAAACCATCAAGGTTGGCGAAATGGTCGAAAACAGTTTGAAAACTGGTCGAATTTTGAGCCAATCCGCTATCAGAGCTACCTCCCAAGCCATTCAGGGTTGGTTTGGAGGAATAGCGAGGGGCAAGAAAAAGGAAGAAACATCCATGGCAGCCTCAGATGCAAGAAAATACCATACCCCCAAGTCCCTTTTTCTGGAAAGAACCCCGCAGCACTACCCCCACCAAGATATGGCCTATGCTCCTCATCCCTACATGGTCATGAATGCTCAACCTTATGGTCGGCTACCGCAACAAGCCAACCGGAACCAAGCTCCACTTCCTAGAAACTAGCCTCCTTACCGGAACCACTATAATCCCCAACCACCCTAGAATAATTTCCGTCCTCAGGAACTACCCAGGAGACAAACCTTCACACCCATTGGCGAACCATATTCCAATCTATTCTCAAAGCTTGTCCAAATGGGTCTCCTACAGCCAGTCCCTCAAACAAGGCAAAATCCAGCATCACCTGCTTACAAAGCCAGCGTCAGCTGTGCTTATCATTTGGGGACGGAAGGGCATGATACAATGATTGTTGGACCTTAAAAAGGGCAGTAGAGAACTTGATAGAACAGGGGAAGATAGTGTTAAGGGACGAAGAGGTCCCAAATGTAACTTACAATCTGTTGCCCGCTCATAATAATGGGCCAGTGATCGGGATGATCTGCGAAGACAAGGAGTTTGATCCCGCCTTGAAATCCATAATTGCTATCGCTGATGCAGAAAGGAAGCCTAAGGCAGCCCCAAAGCGAGAGAAAGGGGAAAAGAAGACTAAAACTGTCAAGACTGAATTTGAGAAGAAGGATGAAACAAAAACAAAGATGGTGCCTCCTGAAAATGGGGTTCTCTATGTTCCACGAGGTCGCCGAGAAAAACCATTAGTCGCGAGTACCCCAAAGAAATTTGAAGCAAAAAAGGGAACACCAATGTATGTGCCCAAAGGAGCCTATGTGGTCCGGGGGACAATTAAACCGCTTCGGCTGAATGAGCAGTGGTTATTGGACACGTGCCACATAAGCCAATGACGGACCCATCTGCAGTACCATGGAATTATCAGCAGACGTTGGTTACATACAAAGGTAAAGAAATCATAGGAGAACTTCCGGGGAATACATTTTCTAAGAAATATTCAGATGTACAGGAGGTAAACAATGCCACGCGGAAGCACTTTCCACCCAAGAAGCCTGTGAGTGCTGAGGAAGCAGAGGCTTTCTTCCAGAAAATGAAGATGCCTGATTATGAAGTGGTGGATCAGTTGCGTAAGTACCCTGAACAAGTGTCTATGCTATCTTTGTTAATGAGGTCTGCCGAGCATCAGAAGATCCTAATAAAAACTCTGAATGAGGCGTATATGCCGGCTGAGACTTCAGTCGAACAGCTCGAAAGAATGGCAGAAAGGTTCTTTGCTGTTAATCAAATTTCCTTTAATAAGAATGATTTGCCTCCAGAGGGAGCACCTCACATCAAGGCCTTACATCTAACCGTCAAGTGTGAAGGTTACTATGTCAAGCGCGTAATGGTGGATGGAGGCTCGGGTGTTGACATTTGACCGCTCTCCACACTGCAGAGAATGGAAATTGGGACCAGAAGGATTCGTCCCAATAACGTCTGTGTAAGAGCCTTCGATGGCATCAAAAGAGACATGATTGGAGAAATTGACCTAATTCTAACCATTGGCCCTGGACTTTGAGGTGACTTTCCGGGTACTGGATGTTGACACATCTTACAACTTTCTCCTCAGAAGGCCTTGGATTCATGCTGCGGGGGCTGTACCCTCTACTCTCCATCAAATGGTGAAGTTCGAATATGAGGATCAGGAAATTGTGGTCTACGAAGAAGACGAGCAGTCTATTTACCGGGACCTATCCATCCCACGTCTTGAAGCAAGAGAGGGAAGTGAGCATATAGTTTATCAGGCTTTTGAAGTTGTATTGGCGGATCGATATGAAGAGGGGAGCCCTTACCCCCAACCTTTCTTGTCCAATGCCTTGATCATGGTTGCTAAAGAAATGATCCGACGGGGATTCAAACCGGGAAAAGGGCTTGGGAAATCATTGCAAGGAATAGCTGAAGCTATCATCCTGCCTTCAACTATGAAGAGTGGGCAAATAAGAGAAAAAATGAGGGATGGGATATACCTCAACCACTGACACATTTGTACGAAACTTTTGTCAGGCCAAGGTACGATGAAAAAGAAGAGGATGAGGCTTTTACGGCCGAAGAAATTGAGGAAATATGTGGGGCGATGAGAGAAATCTTTACGAAACCCACATGGTTCAGCTGGGAGAAGGCACAAGCACCGCTGAGGTGCTATACATGGGGCCAGATGCTAAACTTCAAAATTGGAAGGCTACACCGTTCCCAGTTAGGCGGGAGTCCGGTAGAGTTGTCCTACCACTTTTCCTGCATCACGAGTTATCCCAGGGTGTAACTCGAATGTTTTTTTCAGTTTCCTATTTTAATTTACTGAATGTAAACCCTGTTATCTCCCCAATTCCAAGAAATGAAATCAATATTTCATCGTTTATTTTCTTTATTCTTTCTGATTTTTGCTATTTTTTCTCTTTTATTTCTTCTTTTCAGTTATAATAATGCGGCTTTAAATAACATGACATGCTTGCGAACTTCACGCCCAGATCCAAACGCACTATCTAATTGCAAAATAATGAACCAAGAACCAAAATATGATGAAGAAGAGGCTTTTAGGGAAATAAATCGAGAGCTGGAACACTTTGAGAATAAACTTAAGCTGAATTTGAATGATACAGAACCGATTAATTTGGGAACTTCTGAAGAAATCCGAGATACCAAAATAAGCATTCACACAGATGATAAAACACAGGATGCAATAATTCGACTCCTATTTGAGTTTAAAGATGTGTTTGCTTGGTCATACGATGACATGCCAGGACTAAGTGTTAATCTAGTGACGCATAAATTGCCAATTTACCCTGATCGTCCCCCAGTTCAGCAGAAACAGAGAAAGAAGAAATCAAGAAATAGTTGAAAACAAGGGTAATCCGGGTGGTCCAGTATACTACGTGGCTGGCTAATGTAGTTCCCGTGCCGAAGAAAGATGGGAAAACCCGAGTGTGTATGGATTACCAAGATTTGAATAAAGCAAGTCCCAAAGACAATTTTCCTTAGCCCAACATCCATATCCTTGTTGAAAACTATGCCAAACATGAGGTACAGTCCTTCGTGGATTGTTACGCAGGATATCACCAGGTGTTGATGGATGAAGAAGATGCCGAGAAAACAGCTTTCACTACACCTTGGGGTACTTACTGTTATCGGGTTATGTCGTTTGGTTTGAAGAACGCCAAGGCAACTTATATGAGAGCCATGATTGCCATTTTTCATAATATGATGCATCAAGAGATAGAGGTGTATGTAGACGACGCGATCATCAAATCCAGACCTCAGGACGATTATGTTCGAGACTTGAGGAAATTTTTCGAGAGGCTGCGAAAGTACGACTTGAAGTTGAATCCGGCTAAATGCGCCTTCGGAGTCCCATCAGGCAAACTTCTAGGTTTCATAGTCAGCAGGAGAGCTATCGAGTTAGATCCAACAAAGATAAAGGCTATCCGAGATCTACCTCCCCCAGGAACAAAGAAAGACGTGATGAGTCTATTGGGCAGATTAAACTATATCGGTCGGTTCATCGCTCAACTGACTACCACATGTGAGCCCATATTCAAGCTATTGAGTAAAGATACAACAATCAAATGGACAACTGAGTGTCAGGAGGCCTTCGACAAGATCAAAGAATATCTTTCAAATCCTCCAGTTTTGGTTCCGCCGGAGCCAGAGAGACCTCTGTTCTTGTATCTGATGGTCTTAGAAACTTCTTTTGGCTGTGTCCTCGGGCAGCATGATATAACTTAAAAGAAAGAGAAGGCGATCTATTACTTGAGCAAGAAGTTCACTGGTTATGAAGTCAAATACACTTTGTTGGAAAGAATGTGTTGTGCTTTGACATGGGCCGCTCAAAAGTCGAGGCATTATCTTCAGGCTCATACTACTTACCTCATAACCAGGTTGGATCCTTTAAAGTACATAATCCAGAAACCGATGCCTACTGGGAGATTGACAAAGTGGCAAATCTTGCTTACTGAATTCGACATAGTCTACGTCACTTGCACGAAAATGAAAGCCCAGGCATTGGCGGATCATTTGGTTGAAAACTCGGTTGATGAGGAATACCAACCATTGAGTACTTATTTTCCATATGAGGAGGTAAACACAATAGAAGTAGTCCCTGAGATGCCTATTCTTGGAAAATGTTCTTTGATGGCGCCATAAACACCAAAGGTGTAGGAGTTGGGGCAGTCTTGATCTCACCCACTGGTTAGCACTATCCGGCTACAGCTAGGTTCCATTTCATTTGCACGAACAATACGGCCGAATATGAAGTCTGCATCATGGGCATGAATATGGCAATCGATCAAGATTTTGAAGATTTGTTGATTATGAGGGATTCTGATCTAATTATCCGACAAGCCCAGGGTGAATGGGAAGCCCGAAATGTCAATCTTATTCCTTACCGATAGCACGTGGAAGATCTCGACAAGCGATGCAAATCAATAGAGTTCAGGTACATCCCGCGGTGCCACAATGAACTAGCTGATGCACTTGCCACCTTAGCTTTGATGTTACCTTGTCCAGGCAATGCCCACATTGATCTCTTGGAAATCCAAATCAGGGAAAGACACGGTTACTGTAATATTGTCGAGGCAGGACCGAATATCCAGCCATGGTACCATGAACTAAGTTAGTCTGTCCGTATGCAATAATAACAGAGATTAGTTCATTATTTAGGCAATAATAACATTGAATTGAATTAATTGATCATTTGAATATCATTTGTCAATCTCTAAGTTCTGTTGGTTTCCAATTCAGTTAAATGCATGTTTTGTCTCACTGGCTTCAGTTCACCAATCTCAGTAACTGAATGAGTTTGATAAATTTTGAATTGGTTATAGGTGCATCTCTAGTGTATGTTTCAAGGATGATTTGGAATTTGAAAAGTTAAAAATGGTCTAGTGAGTAATCTGTCAGGGAATACTAGTGTGGGCCATTAAATTAATGCATTGTTTAATACATTCAAGGTGGGAAAAAGGCATGAATAACATGGGGGGGGGGGGATGGAGTTAAAGGGGAATTGATTAACTAATATACTACCCATAACCATTGAATTAAATAAGGAATAAAT
>MU714530.1:153550-166981 GCA_026770625.1 Nicotiana glauca
GGGGGGAGGGGGTGAAAAAAATCAGTCTTAGAGGGGGAGAGATTCTAAAAAGCTAAAAAAGAGATAGAGAGTTTTGAAAGTTGATAATAGTCTGATAGAGCATTTGGAGAGAGAGTTTTGGGAGCTTGAAAGAAAACACAACTTCCAAAAATTGCTCCCTAAAGGATATTCTAATAGCTATCATTTGAAACTTAAAGATTCGAAATCCCAAAAACTTCTTCGAGCTCTTAGATTTTCAGAAGAACCAAACACTTTTTGATTGAACTTCAAAGCTGATTTCTAAGTTTAGTAGCTGGTGGGCATTTCCTGATTTGATTTCTGTTGTTTTAGCTTCTGAGGTGCTCCTGATTAGTTCTCGAGTGAGTTTGGTTCTCAATTGAGTCACTTCGAGTTCAGCTTTAGGTTTTGGGTTTCTATGACATATTCCTGGGTTTTGTTGAAGAAATTTTGGTTCAAATTGGTTTTTGTTATTGCTGCTGGATTCTGGTTGTCGCTAAATCACTGGTGAACACCCTCTCTTTCAATTGTTATTACATTTCCAAGTACATATTCGAACTCCATATTTATGTAACTTCGAGTTTGAGCATGAAATAAAGTGTTCGATTGTTTATTTGGCTGGATGATGTAGTTGTGGTTATGAAGATATCAATGGTAGTGTAGTGTAGTTTAGTTGATTTACATTAAATAAAACTCAGACGGGTCAATTTGTATCTAATCTATTTCGGACTGTTTAATTAGGATATTCTTTATTGATTTGGACTGATAACTTGTACTGGGCTACTAAGCTAATTCGAATTCCTCCTCTGGCTTTATGAGTTTTGTGCATTCAGTATAGTTAGCTCGATTTAGTGTGATGTTCATAATGTGTTTCACCATATGCTAATGCGAGATCAGAAGCTCAAAAAGTAGTGGTAGCAGTTGATATTAGTTGAATATAGCTAAGTTGTATAGATTTTCAAACTGGTGTGATGGTGATCTGAGACTGATAACTACAATAGCACGATAATACATTGTATCCTGTTGTTAGGTGGTAGTCACGATGGAAAGTCTTAATTCACTAATACTATCAATGTTAGCCATTGCTTAAATAATGTTCTGCTCAATCAGTATATAATGCATACAATTACTATTCCAATTGTGCGTAATCTTGTTCGGTTGACAGTTAAAAAAAATGAGATTTTAAAAAACTATTTTTAGTTTACTGGTGTAAGAGGATTAGATCACCTAGATTTTAGTTATCCCAGGGTGTAACTCGGATGTTTTCTTCAGTTTCCTGTTTTAATTTCCTAAATGTAAACCCTGTTATCTCCCCAATTCCAAGAACTAAAATCAGTATTTCATCATTTATTTTCTTTATTCTTTCTAATTTTTGCTATTTTTTCTCTTTTATTTCTTCTTTTTAGTTATAATAATGCGGCTTTAAATAACATGACATGCTTGCGGACTTCACGCCCAGATCCAAACACACTGTCTAATTGCAAAATAATGAACCAAGAACCGGAATATGATGAAGAAAAGGCTTTAAGGGAAATAAATCGAGAGCTGGAACAATTTGAGAATAAACTTAAGAGGAATTTGAATGATACAGAACCGGTTAATTTGGGAACTTCTAAAGAAATCCGAGAAACCAAAATAAGCATTCACACAGATGAGAAAACGCGGGATGCAATAATTCGACTCCTGTTTGAGTTTAAAGATGTGTTTGCTTGGTCATATGATGACATGTCATGACTAAGTGTTGATCTAGTGGCGCATAAATTGCCAATTTACCCTAATCGTCCCCCAGTTCAGCCGAAATAGAGAAAGTTTAAGGCTGATATCAGTGATAAGATCAAAGAAGAAATCAAGAAATAGTTGAAAACAAGGGTAATCCGGGTGGTCCAGTATGCTACGTGGCTGGCTAATGTAGTTCCCGTGCCGAAGAAAGATGGGAAAATCTGGGTGTGTGTGGATTACCGAGATTTGAATAAAGCAAGTCCCAAAGACAATTTCCCTTTGCCCAACATCCACATCCTTGTTGATAACTGCGCCAAACATGAGATACAGTCCTTCGTGAATTGTTACGCAGGATATCATCAGGTGTTGATGGATGAAGAAGATGCCGAGAAAATAGCTTTCCCTATACCTTGGGGTACTTACTGTTACCGAGTTATGCCGTTTGGTTTGAAGAATGCCGAGGCAACTTATATGAGAGCCATGACTGCCATTTTTCATGATATGATGCATCAAGAGATAGAGGTGTATGTAGAAGATGTGATCATCAAGTCCAAAACTCAGGACGATCATGTTCGAGACTTGAGGAAATTTTTTGAGAGGCTGCGAAAGTATGACTTGAAGCTGAATCCGGCTAAATGCGCCTTCGGAGTCCCATCAGGCAAACTTCTGGGTTTCATAGTCAGCAGAAGAGGTATCGACTTAGATCCAACAAAGATAAAGGTTATCCGAGATCTACCTCCCCCAAGAACAAAGAAAGACTTGATGAGTCTATTGGGCAGATTAAACTATATCAGTTGGTTTATCGCTCAACTGACTACCACATGTGAGCCCATATTCAAATTATTGAGGAAAGATGTAGCAATTAAAATGGATAGCTGAGTGTCAGGAGGCCTTCGACAAGATCAAAGAATATCTTTCAAATCCTCCAGTTTTGGTCCCGCCGGAGCCAGAGAGACCTTTGTTCTTGTATCTGACGGTCTTAGAAAATTCTTTTGGCTGTGTCCTCGGGCAGCATGATATAACTGGAAAGAAAGAGCAGGCAATCTGTTACTTGAGCAAGAAGTTCACTGGTTATGAAGTCAAATACACTTTGTTGGAAAGAACGTGTTGTGCTTTGACATGGGCTGCTCAAAAGTTGAGGCATTATCTTCAGGCTCATACTACTTACCTCATAACCAGGTTGGATCCTTTGAAGTACATAATCCAGAAACCGATGCCTACTAGGAGATTGGCAAAGTGGCAAATTGCTTACTGAATTCGACATAGTCTACGTCACTCGCACAGCAATGAAAGCCCAGGCATTGGCGGATCATTTAGCTGAAAACCCGGTTGATGAGGAATACCAACCATTGAGTACTTATTTTCCAGATGAGGTGGTAAACACAATAGAAGTAGTGTCTGAGGACGCCCATTCTTGGAAAATGTTCTTTGATGGGGCCGTAAACACCAAAGGTGTAGGAGTTGGGGCAGTCTTGATCTCACCCACTGGTTATCACTATCCGGCTACAGCTAGGCTCCGTTTCTTTTGCACGAACAATACGACTGAATATGAAGCCTGCATCATGGGCATGAATATGGAAATCGATCAAGATGTTGAAGATTTGTTGATTATGGGGAATTCCGATCTGATTATCCGGCAAGCCCAGGGTGAATGGGAAATCCGAGGTGTCAAGCTTATTCCTTACCGATAGCACGTGGAAGATCTCGACAGGCGATTCAAATCAATAGAGTTCAGTTATATCCCGCGGTGTCACAATGAACTAGTTGATGAACTTGCCACTTTAGCTTCGATGTTACCTTATCTAGGCAATGCCCACATCGATCCCTTGGAAATCCAAATCAGGGAAAGACACGGTTACTGTAATACAGTCGAGGCAGGACTGAATATCCAGCTATGGTACCATGATATTAAGAGGTTTTTGAAAACACAAGAATACCCCGAGCATGCTACTGGAGATCAAAAGAGAACTGTTAGGCGACATGCGAGTGGTTTCTTTTTGAGCGGTGAGGTCTTGTATAAAAGAACCCCGGATCTTAACTTGTTAAGATGTGTTGACGCCAAGGAAGCGGGAAGGATCATGCATGAAATGCACGCAGGAGTGTGTGGACCTCATATGAACGGGTATGTCCTGGCAAAGAAGATCCTTCGAGCCGGGTATTATTGGATAACTATGGAGCAAGACTGCTTCAGCTTCGTCCGAAAGTGTCATCAGTGTCAGGTGCATGGAGATCTGATTCATGCACCTCTAACAGAGCTACATCCTATGTCAGCACCTTGGCCTTTTGTCGCCTGGGGTATGGACGTCATTGGTCCGATTGAGCCAAAAGCTTCAAATGAGCATAGATTCATATTGGTTGCTATTGATTACTTCACGAAATGGGTCGAAGCTATCACTCTCAAAACGATCATTGAGAAAGATGTAGTGGATTTTGTACATTCGAACCTTATATGTCGTTTCGGTATTACCGCAACCATCATCACAGATAATGCTGCAAACCTGAACAGTCGTTTGATGGAGGAGGTATGCGAACAATTCAAAATAACGCATAGGACCTCCACTCCTTATCGGCCCAAAGCCAACGGCGCTGTTGAAGCAGCAAACAAGAACATCAAGAAGATTTTGAGAAAGACAATCCAGAGTTCCAGACAGTGGCATGAACAATTACCTTTTGCCTTAATGGGATATCGCACTACAGTGCGCTCATCGGTAGGAGCAACCCCGTACTTGTTGGTTTATGGGACCGAGGCTGTGATATCGGCAGAGGTGGAAATCCCTTCGCTCCGGACAATTGTTGAAGCAGAGGTTGAAGATAGTGAATGGGTTAAAACTCGACTGGAACAGTTGACTTTGATTGATGAAAAACGGATGCCCGCAGTTTATCACGGGCAGTTGTACCAATATAGAATGGCCCGCGCCTATAACAAGAAAGTACGACCCATCATCAGGAAGCAAAAGGAAAGTTTGCTCCTAACTGTAAAGGTCCATATATCATTAGAAAATACTGCCAAGAAGGGCATTATACTTGGGTGACATCGAAGGAAATGATCCCGAAGCAGCTGTGAATGCGGACACAATAAAAAGGTATTATGTCTGAGTTTGCTTCGGTGATGTCTTTGCGCATTTTGAAATGACGAAGGCTTTTATTCCTGCTACCCAAATACTATCAACCCTTTGCAAGCCCTTTGAGCCTGTTACATTTCCTTGGCTACCCTCTTTGGAATCCATAAGCACTGTTGAACAAAAAGGGGAAAAGTAAAAAAAAAATGAGATCCCTGAACTACGTCTGACTTGATTCCGAAAGAATACATAGGCAGCCTTTCTCTGGGGTTCAGTCACACCAAAACAAAAAATTCAAATCTCCCGAAAGTGAAATCGGGGCAGATGTTATGATGGTTCGACCATGAGCCCACCAAATGGTTCCAAAGTTGTAATCTCGTCCACAATTCTTTTTACCCAAAACTGAGTACAAGTCCTTCGGATCAATTGCCAAAGGCGTGAGAATTGAGAAATATCATTGTTGAAAGCTGATGCATTCTGAATTGAGAGAAATAAAATGAGTGAGTCTTATCGGTGAAAACCTTCGGGCACCATAAGGCGACAGGAGTAGAGAAATTGAAAATGAGAGAATCCGCTTAGTGAAATTTCGCAAAGAGCTCCATCGGGCGACGGTGAGAAGAGACATGAGAGAGTTCGATTAGCGAAAACCTGCAAAGGGCGTTGTCGGCTGAAAAGAGGATATTTTATCACTAAAAGTCCTGGCAAGGTCACTGGTTTGGAAATACGGATCAATGGGTTCACAAGAAGATGGAAGTTGGTGCGGGTCGGGCATCCAGTCCAAGAAGCATGTCATGTCAATTTGAAGCCAGCATGAACCCCAGATAAATCCTTCATTTCCCCCCGAAAGGGACGCTTCTATTTAAAATTCATTATCCTGCTCTCTGGTTTGCTTTTCCTTGAATCCCTTTCGGTTTAACTCTGAATTCTGAAACTATTACAAAGAAAAGGTGGCAGGATTAGTTGCTACAGGGCCTCCCCTTGCACAATATAAAAGAAAAGGACCCAACCTCAGCGGATCTGTTAAGCCGATCCCAACTGACCAAATATTGGAAAAGAGGGAAAGTCAAAGACAAAGGCCTCAAGAGTAGAATTTAATGAAAGGATCAAATCCTTACACGGGCGAATCATAATGAAATCTTGAAAGTTGAGTCTTCTCGGTTGGAAAGGGGGTCGCCCTTAAAGACAATCAACGGCAAAGTTCTCAACGGAAATGAGGTCGAGATCAAGCGATTGAGGTGTTCAAGGCCACCAAACCAACCACCGTTTCAAACTAACAATTGCTCTTTGTTTGGAAAATTGAAACAGGTACGATCAAAAACAACCGTGCAAGAACCAGGTGCAGCCAAATGAAATAAAAACGTGCAAGTGCTGAAACAGCTTTGCAGCAAATAATCAATGCAAAAGGGAAGTATCCTCTAAGTTCTTTCGTGCTTTTATCAAAACAAAGAAAAGAGATAACAAAAGAAGAAAATCCCAAAAGAGGATAGTTTAGAATTCTCAATACTAACCTGGTTTTCCTTAGCCAACATTAGGGCTCCAATCCCTGAATTGCGCGATTTTCCTTAGCCAACATTAGGGCTTCAATCCCTGAGTTGAGCGGTTTTCCTTAGCCAATATTAGGGCTCCAATCCCTGAGTTGAGCATTTTTCCTCAGCCAACATTAGGGATCCAATCCCTTAGTTGAGCATTTTTCCTTAGCCAACATTAGGGCTCCAATCCCTGAGTTGAGCGGTTTTCCTTAGCCAACATTAGGGCTCCAATCCCTGAGTTGAGCGGTTTTCCTTAGCCAACATTAGGGCTCCAATCCCTGAGTTGGGCGGTTTTCCTTAGCCAACATTAGGGCTCCAACCCCTGAGTTGAGCGATTTTCCTTAGCCAATACTAGGGCTCCATTCCCTGAGTTGAGCGGTTTTCCTTAGCCAACATTAGGGCTCCAACCCCTGAGTTGAGAGGTTTTTCTTAGCCAACATTAGGGCTCCAACCCCTGAGTTGAGCGGTTTTCCTTAGCCAACATTAGGGCTCCAATCCATGAGTTGAGCGGTTTTCCTTAGCCAACATTAGGGCTCCAATCCCTGAGTTGAGCGGTTTTTCTTAGCCAACATTAGGGCTCCAGCCCCTGAGTTGAGCGATTTTCCTTAGCCAACATTAGGGCTCCAACCCCTGAGTTAAGTGGTTTTCCTTGGCCAACATTAGGGCTTCAATCCCTGATTTGAGCGATTTTCCTTAGCCAACATTAGGGCTCTAATCCCTAAGTTGAGCATTTTTCCTCAGCCAACATTAGGGCTCCAATCCCTGAGTTGAGCGATTTTCCTTAGCCAACATTAGGGCTCCAATCCCTGAGTTGAGCGATTTTCCTTAGCCAACATTAGGGCTCCAATCCCTGAGTTGAGCGTTTTTTCATAGCCAACATTAGGGCTCTTGAGTTCTCTTTTCTTTGTTCCGGGTATTTTTCAATTCTCTTTTCTTTGTTATCTTTTTCATTTAATTTTCATGTTTCTTCTCCTCCTGCTCTGTTTCTATTTTGATTTTTTGATTGGACTAAGTTAGTCTGTCCGTATGCAATAATAACAGAGATTAGTTCATTATTTAGGCAATAATAACATTGAATTGAATTAATTGATCATTTGAATATCATTTGTCAAACTCTAAGTTCTGTTGGTTTCCAATTCAGTTAAATGCATGTTTTGTCTCACTGGCTTCAGTTCACCAATCTCAGTAACTGATTGAGTTTGATAAATTTTGAATTGGTTATAGGTGCACCTCTTAATATCATGGTACCATGGATGGATATTCGGTCCTGCCTCGACTATATTACAGTAACCGTGTCTTTCCCTGATTTGGATTTCCAAGGGATCAATGTGGGCATTGCCTGGATAAGGTAACATCGAAGCTAAAGTGGCAAGTGGATCAGCTAGTTCATTGTGACACCGCGGGATGTACCTGAACTCTATTGCTTTGCATCGCTTGTCGAGATCTTCCAAGTGCTGTCGGTAAGGAATAAGATTGACATCTCGGGTTTCCTATTTACCCTGGGCTTGCCGGCTAATTAGATCAAAATCCCTCATAATCAACAAATCTTCAACATCTTGATCGATTGCCATATTCATGCCCATGATGCAGACTTCATATTCAGCCATATTGTTCGTGCAAATGAAACGGAACCTAGCTGTAGCCGGATAGTGCTAACTAGTGGGTGAGATCAAGACTGCCCCAACTCCTATACCTTTGGTGTTTATGGCCCCATCAAAGAACATTTTAAAAGAATGGGCATCCTCAGGGACTACTTCTATTGTGTTTACCTCCTCATCTGGAAAATAAGTACTCAATAGTTGGTATTCCTCATCAACTGGGTTTTCAGCCAAATGATCCGCCAATGCCTGCCTTTCATTTCCGTGTGAGTGACGTAGACTATGTCGAATTCAGTAAGCAAGATTTGTCACTTTGCCAATCTCCTAGTAGGCATCGGTTTTTGGATTATGTACTTTAAAGGATCCAACCTGGTTATGAGGTAAGTAGTATGAGCCTGAAGATAATGTCTCAACTTTTGAGCGGCCCATGTCAAAGCACAACACGTTCTTTCCAACAAAGTGTATTTTACTTCATGATCAATGAACTTCTTGCTCAAGTAATAGATCGCCTACTCTTTCTTTTCAGTTATATCATGCTGCCCGAGGACACAGCCAAAAGAATTTTCTAAGACCGTCAGATACAAGAACAGAGGTCTCTCTGGCTCCGGCGGGACCAAAACTGGAGGATTTGAAAGATGTTCTTTGATCTTGTTGAAGGCCTTCCTGACACTCAGCTGTCCATTTAATTACTGCATCTTTCCTCAATAGCTTGAATATGGGCTCACATGTGGTAGTCAGTTGAGCGATGAACCGACTAATATAGTTTAATCTGCCCAATAGACTTATCACGTCTTTCTTTGTTCTTGGAGGAGGTAGATCTCGGATAGCCTTTATCTTTGTTGGATCTAACTCGATACCTCTTCTGCTGACTATGAAATCTAGAAGTTTGCCTGATGGGACTTCGAAGGCGCATTTAGCCAGATTCAGCTTCAAGTCATACTTTCGCAGTCTCTCGAAAAATTTCCTCAAGTCTCGAACATGATCGTCCTGAGTCCTGGACTTGATGATCACGTCGTCTACATACACCTCTATCTCTTGATGCATCATATCATGAAAAATGGCAGTCATGGCTCTCATATAAGTTGTCTCGGCATTCTTCAAACCAAACGACATAACCCGGTAACAGTAAGTACCCCAAGGTATAGCGAAAGCTGTTTTCTCGGTATCTTCTTCATCTATCAACACCTGGTGATATCCTGCGTAACAGTCCAAAGAAGGACTGTACCTCATGTTTGGCACAGTTTTCAACAAGGATGTGGATGTTGGGCAAAAGAAAATTGTCTTTGGGAATTGCTTTATTCAAATCTCGGTAATCCACACACACCCGGGTTTTCCCATCTTTCTTCGGCACGTGAACTACATTAGCCAGCCACGTAGTATACTGGACCACCCAGATTACCCCTGTTTTCAACTGTTTCGTGATTTCTTATTTGATCTTATCACTGATATCAGTCTTAAACTTTCTCTGTTTCTGCTAAACTGGGGGATGATCAATGGCAAAGTTCTCAACGAAAATGAGGCAGAGATCAAGCGATTGCGGCGTTCAGGGCCACCAAACCAACCACCATTTCAAACTAACAATTGCTCTTTGTTTGGAAAATTGAAACAGGTACAATCCAAAACAACCGTGCAAGAAGCAGGTGCAGCCAAAAGAAATAAAAATGCGTAAGTGCTGAAACAACTTTGCAGCAAATAATCAATGCAAAAGGGAAGTTTCCTCCAAGTTCTTTCCTGCTTTTATCAAAACAAAGAAAAGAGATAACAAAAGAAGAACATCCCAAAAGAGGATAGTTTAGAATTCCCAATACCAACCTGGTTTTCCTTCGCCAACATTAGGGCTCCAATCCCTGAGTTGAGCGGTTTTCCTTAGCCAATATTTGGGCTCCAATCCCTGATTTGAGCAGTTTTCCTTAGCCAATATTAGGGCTCCAATCCCTGAGTTGAGCATTTTTCCATAACCAACATTAGGTCTCCAATCCCTGAGTTGAGCGATTTTCCTTAGCCAACATTAGGGCTCCAATCCCTGAGTTGAGCGGTTTTCCTTAGCCAACATTAGGGCTCCATTCCCTGAGTTGAGCGGTTTTCCTTAGCCAACCTTAGGGCTCCAACCCCTGAGTTGAGCGGTTTTCCTTAGCCAACATTAGGGCTCCAATCCCTGAGTTGGGTGGTTCTCCTTAGCCAACATTAGGGCTCCAATCCCTTAGTTGAGCGGTTTTCCTTAGCCAACATTAGGGCTCCAATCCATGAGTTGAGCGGTTTTCCTTAGCCAACATTAGGGCTCCAACCCCTGAGTTGAGCGGTTTTCCTTAGCCAACCTTAGGGCTCCAACCCCTGAGTTGAGCGGTTTTCCTTAGCCAATATTAGGGCTCCAATCCTTGAGTTGAGTGGTTCTCCTTAGCCAACATTAGGGCTCCAATCCATGAGTTGAGCGGTTTTCCTTAGCCAACATTAGGGCTCCAACCCCTGAGTTGAGCGTTTTACTTTTAGCCAACATTAGGGCTCCAATCCCTGAGTAGAACGGTTTTCCTTAGCCAATATTTGGGCTCCAATCCCTGAGTTGAGCGTTTTACTTTTAGCCAACATCAGGGCTCCAATCCCTGAGTTGAGCAGTTTTCCTTAGCCAACATTAGGGCTCCAATCCCTGAGTTTGAGCGTTTTACTTTTATCCAACATTAGGGCTCCAATCCCTGAGTTGAGCAGTTGAGCATTTTTCCTTAGCCAACGTTAGGGCTCCAATCCTGAGTTGAGCATTTCCCTTTTTCCAACATTAGAGTTCCAATCCCTGCGTTGCACCTTTTAGACATGGGGTTTCCAATCCCCTCATTGATTCCGCGGATTTTTATTGCAAATAACTCACGAAATTTTCCTAATAAAACTAGGGCAGAAAAATTTCATTTGTTTATTTGTTTTGGTGTCTGAGCAGGTCTGACTTCGAGGCACAGGGTTTGAGATAACCTATGGAGTGAGTCTCAATCCAGTATAAAGAAAAGAACAAAAAAGAAATGAGCTCAAATATTGGGGAAAACAAAGGTGCGGATTGCTCGAAATGTGATTGAAGTCACAAGCTCCGCCAATCCTGCTTTACTCAATGCTGCAGAAAGAAACAAGCACCTACAACTTGCGAGCATCAAGATTCAGATCGAAGTCTACAGCAAAATCAGCTAAGACTCAAGATCAAGTTTCAAGAGAATTATAGATAGGAATCTTGTAACTCGTAGTTGATAGGCATAGCTAGCTTATATTTGATTTTCCTTTTGGTGTAATAAGGAGGTCAGTAAGCAATAGCAGCAGCAGCAATAGCAATAACAGTACAACCACAGCTTCATGGTAGTCCCAGCTACCAAAACTTCTCGAACTATATTGACATGATTCCCTTTTAGCCAGGGATATGTAGGAGACCTTCGAAGCAGAAGTTCGGTCAAATCTTTCAAAAAATGCTTCACACGGGGTACTCGAACGGGCAAAAATCGCTCATATCCGCTCATTTTGTCTTTGCGCGAAAACTCTTCGTGTTTCCGGGCAAAGAGGGGCAACTGTGAGCACGTGATTTTTCTCTCACAAGAAATACTCCAAAAGAAATCAAAAATAAAATAATTTTCCTTTGTATGCAATTTTGAGAATTTTCGTGGCATTTTGTTAATTATCTGTATTTGTATGTGCATGTCTTTATTTTAATTAAGGAAAAGTATAAAAATAAATAATATAGGTGCATGTGCATTTAGGAATTAGTGTTGTATTTTTAGAATTAATTAGGCATTGTCTTATATAAAATGAAAAAATACAAGATGCGTCTAGGATTTAATTTTATAATTATTAGGGTTTAAGCCGTAAATCATTTGATAATAATTGGAAAATCATAAAAAATATATACATTTTGTATGTTTTTACTTAGTCTAATGTTTGTTGAAGTTAAGTTAAATTAGGATTTTAGGTTTTTAATTTTTGAAAATTAGTTTGAGAAAGAAAAAGAAACAAATTGAAAGAGTGAAAGAAAATTGGACGAGGCCCAAGAATCACCAGCCCAATTCAACACCCTTTTACCCGGTCCAATTGGCCTGGCAATGCAGACATCCAAACGACGTCGTTCCCGTTACACCCCATCCTGACTGTTGATCTCACTTGATCAACGGTCCAGATCCCATACCTCAACCCTTAACCAAACCCGACCTGACCCGCTTACTCCATAACCCGGTCCACCACTTAACCAAAACGACCCCGTTTGGCTTAAGTGACTTAATCTGGACTGTTGGTTCCCATCATCCAACGGCCTAGATTAATCGACTAATTTTTAATATACCAAAACCCCCAGACCCCCCGCCCCCCCTCGTCGTCTCTAAGGTCCTTAGAGACCTAAAGAGCCTCCGCCTCCAACCACCAAGCTCCGCCCACCGAAAATCGCCTCACGGTAGTTTCGGTGGTCCAAATGACCCCATCTTCATACCATAGAACCTTCTCACCTTCCTCTCTTTGAATCCACTCTTCATTTCCTTCAAACTATTCCCAATCTCTTCGAATATCAGATCGAAGATCAGTCAGAAACCCTAATCCATCCAATGACCACCAAACTCACACCCCTCGACCCCTGGACCTCCCTCACCACTAGAATGCCACTAGTCCCCCTCGAATCAACCCATGATTCGTCGAATATTGATTTGAGCCAAGAAACCTAGCCGCCGCCACAAGATTCCCGGTGGCTCCACCACCTCTGAACCATCCCAAAATCACACCCCACGACCTCTTTGACTCCTTCACCCCAAATCCGTCCCCTAATCTCCCTCGAATATGGTCCAAATCATTCGATATTTAGATCAGACGGACGGAGCCCTAATTCTAACTCAGAGTCCAAGCGGGCGTTGTGAGGTTTTTCGGACTGAATTAGACCTTAGTCGTATGTTTCCATATTGGAAACATACGATTAAGGTCCGTTTCAGTCCAAGGTAAAGAGACGAGAAGTTTTCAGTATTTGGTCCACTTGAGTTCCGGGTATTTTTCAATTCTCTTTTCTTTGTTATCTTTTTCATTTAATTTCTATGTTTCTTCTCGTCCTGCTCCGTTTCTGTTTTGATTTTGTGATTGAATTAAGTTAGTCATTCGTATGCTTAAGTTTATAGATTAGTTCATTATTTAGGCAATAATAGCATTGAATTGAATTAATTGATCATTTGAATATCATTTGTCAATCTCTAAGTTCTGTTGGTTTCCAATTCAGTTAAATGCATGTTTTGTCTCACTGGCTTCAGTTCACTAATCTCAGTAACTGATTGAGTTTGATAAATTTTGAATTGGTTATAGCTGCATCTCTAGTGTAGGTTTCAAGGGTGATTTGGAATTTGAAAAGTTGAAAGTGGTCTAGTGAGTAATCTGTCAGGGAATACTAGTGTGGGCCATTAAATTAATGCATTGTTTAATACATTCAAGGTGGGAAAAAGTCAGGAATAACATGGGGGGGGGGGGATGGAGTTAAAGGGGAATTGATTAACTAATATACTACCCATAACCATTGAATTAAATAAGGAATAAATACATAAA